>BQNB010061839.1:0-17796 GCA_026074375.1 Tanacetum coccineum
CTGTGACTTGTGCGTTTGGACTATGAAGTAGCACCCCATTGTTACCATTCCGCTGCGACCAGATTTTGGGGGTGTTACAAGGGGTATGATCTGTCTACATCTCACCTCCCTCATACCCTGCCTAGGCGGGATTGGGTATCGTTGTTGTTGTTGTTGTAATGGTTAATAAACTTATACTCTTTTGTGATTATGTTAGATGAGCAATAACTTTAGCGTGTGCTTATGATTGTGGTAAGGTGAAATAATCTTAAAAAGGGATTGGTTTCTTTAATGTCTCAGAATATAGAAACAAAATGGTGCATATCAGTTAGTACTGCAATTGTTGTTTGGTATCAAAGTTATAGTTTGATTAAATTTTAGGATCAAATGTGATTATTACGAATAACGTTGGATGCATCATTTGGACTGTGATTTATGATGTATTAAGTTGCACATCTTGGGTTCTGCTACAATGTGACATGAAGTTCTTATTTTGCGCAGATCTGGCAGGTCTATTAAGCCCAACAAATGGTTTCATGTATGTGAGGAAGCCTAGAAGTTTCGTCTTCCAAAATCCGGATCACCAAGTAAGTCGTTTTTTGTCTTTTTATGTTTATATCATTGTCCGTAAATGCTCTTTCTATATGACTATATATGAATGACATCCGTTTTAGCTGTAAGGAAGCATACTGATTGTCTTTACTTATGATTGTGTATGTCAAATATGGACGGGAACTATGTTAAGAGTACTCATATTCATATCTTTAATGATCTCGAATTAGGTGGTGATGCCTACTGTAGAAGCAGATGTGGCGTTTGGCTTTGGACGATGCAACCTGACCGATGATGAAACAAAACTGAGAGTCGCAAAAGCATTATTTGCTGTGGGCATGCATGATTATTCGCAGGTAACAGATCAACATGTCTTGTCTTTTTAAACAATAATGGTTCGTCTGTATTTTAACGATAAGTACGTAATAGATAACAATATCTGATCCTGTCAGACATTGTTAGACACAAAAATGAAAACGTTAAATGTTGAAGCAACAACTTAAGATATATAACTTGCACTTGCATACTTACAGACATGGTTTAACCATTAATGCCACATGGTGTAAATAATTCGCTTCATCCATGGTAACCACAGTGGATTCCATCTCCCCTCCACTTCTAGGCTGTCCTTGGAAACACATAGTGAACTTAAAACATGATCGCTCAATCCATGGAATCAAATTACGCTCTCGCTTCAATAGGAAGATTGGTAATGGGCAAAACTCTCACTTTTGGTTGGATATTTGGATCGGTGACACCTGGTTTTGGACTTCCTCCCTGTGTTTCTTCCGTCTTGAATCTGACAGATATCATAATGTATCCGAAAAACCTCTTTTCAATCCATGACATCAACACATATTTCCATCTAATTAAGAAAGCTCATTCAAAATGTTGCGGATTTTTAACTTCTTAGTTACTAAACTTTAGTTTAAGTCTTCCGATCCATGAAATCAAATTACCTCCTCGCTTCAAAAGAAAGATTGGTAATGGGCAAAACTCTCACTTTTGGTTGAATAATTGGGTCGGTGATACCCGGTTATGTATATGATTTCCCTGTTTCTTCCGTTTTGAATCCGACATATTCATCCCCTGTTTCTAATAGGTCTCCCTCACCCCTCCACTAATCTGCCCGTAACCACCTTAATAACCTCCCTGCATTCATTGACTACTTCCCAGTACCCTGTCTCGCTCAATGTTGGGCCTGGTCCGTCTAAGACGTACCCCATCAGCTTGCCTCTGCCTCCGGGCTTATCCTTCAATTGATCCTGGACCAGACGGCTTAGATCCTACAAGGAAGAAGACGAGCTTAATGCTCTCTGAACGACCTTTAGGTGCTTCTCTGTCAACAGTATGCTAGCTCATACTACTTACTTATCCCTTACTTTGACCCCTACAAATGTTCGTTGGAACAAATTTCTTCCCTGAAACGTTAATATTTTTTTCTCTTGGCAGTTCCGCGATGATGTGGTCCTCGCTTCCAAAAGGCCAAACAGGGATGTTTACATGGATCTCTTCTAGGGCTAAATGATCATCCTTAAATTGGATTGAGTGGTCTAATAACTCTTGTAATGCACTTAACCTCACTCTGTAACCTCTTGTCCCGAGCTCCTTGCTACTGCTAGGCTTAATACGTTACACAACACTTGCTAATTTTTAGATTTAAGTTTTTTCTCTTTTTTGGAAAAGAGATGTATGATAATTAAAGTTGTTACTATCACATCTCTCTGCAGTGCTTGGAAATTACATAATTGCAGTGCCTTTTTTCCCCTTGCGTATGGTATGCTGTTTTGATTTTATCTGCTAGCTCTGCCTTATCTGCTTATATGTGTCTAGTTGGTTTTTTTTTCTGTTCTTTTGTTCTTTTTGTGCATGTAGGGTCTTTATGTTAGGTTTAGCTTTTCTCTTTTTTTTGGTTGGCTTTTATGTTGTTCCGTTTGCATTTTTTGTATCCGTTTGCTTTGCCCTATCTCCGCCTATGTGCCTCATGTGTTTTTTGCATTTATATTTCTGCTTGCCATGCCCTAGCTTCGCCTATGTGCCTCGTGTGTTTTTGCATTTATGTGCCTTTTGTGCTTTTATGCTTGTATGCCCCTTAGATCCATGTGTCGGTAATGTGCCCTATTCTGCGTAGTGTGATTCTAGCTCTAGTCGGTATATGGCTTGTTTTTGATATTTGCCCTCTTTTTTCGTCTCCTCTCAATGTGGTCTTTCTTGGGTTCATGCTCTTCTTGCCGAGGTCTTTTTGGGAAGCATCCTCTATTTTTGGGTAGGGGAGTGACCTCGACATCCCAACCTCCCCCTGCGCTTCAGCTCCGCTGAGTCCATCCAATCAAGATCGCATAAAATAATCAGCTATCCCACCTCATATCAACTCCTCCTCACCGTCCACTCAACCAATCTCCATTGGTTCATCAGAAACATGAAGCGTAACCTCGATAACGACATGCTCACTACACATCCCTAAGAACCGTCACATTCCACAATCCCACTCACGTAAAAAGTGCCCAATACCATTCGATCTTGCGGGATTTGGGTAAGAATTGTTGTTTGTTGTTTGTACTTTGATAAACTAAATCTCAATTGCTTAATGTGCTCAGAGACTAGTGCAAACTCCCGGTGGCGGTCAGAAACAAAGGGTTGCAATTGCTGGTGCTTTGGTTAAAGAATGTAAAGTATTGTTACTAGATGAACTCACAACGTTCTTGGATGAAAGTGATCAGGTATGGTTTATTTGATTATACTCAAATCTCATTTGATACTACGTCGTTTTCATATGGGTTTAGCATGCCAATTTTCAGAGCCCAAAAAATATTATCCAGCCCAAGTGGTACTCATACTTATAGTCCATAAAACTTTGTCCGGTGTTGGTGACTCTTTGTCTTCTTCTACCAAAAAAAATATTTTGTCCACAGATCTATTAATAAATGATACACAATTACGTAACAAAAAACGAAGTCGTTTTGACTTCGGGCCACTTTGCTACAGTAACGGGCTCTCATTTTGAGCCAGCCCGATTTTAGTTTTTTTTTTTAATTATTTTGTTTTTGTTAATTTTTTTTAAAAATTTATATGCACAAAGTAGGAGGAAAAAAAAATATTACAAAAGTTTCGATTTATTCAGATAAAAAAAATACCCGCGGAAACATCTTCGATACCTAATAACTTTATTAATAAACGATATGGTCACAAACTGTACAACCCATATAGATTAAAAAAAACCCCATATAGCAAAAAAAAAACATTTAAACATGAGGCCCATACACATAAGCCATATAAAAAAAAATTTTTTAAAATTATCTAAAAATATACATATTTGTCGACAAACTAGCCTAAAATTCGCATAAAATGTGGCCCAAAATCAGGCGGCCAAAGTAAAAAAAAAAAAACAAGCCCAAAATTAGGCGCTTGGAATCTGCCAAAGTAAAAAAATACAAAACGGATCCCTCAACTTTTAATTATTTACGAATTTTTCTTACGACAAAAAATCCCCGTAAAAAATTAAAACAAAAAAACACGTCCAAGTTTTATTGTTCACAGAACTTTTTTACATTCATCGGTAAAAAAAAAAAATATCGAATCGTCCCAAAAAGAAAATATCCGGGAAAGAAAAATAACCGTGCCCAACGCAAAAAAAATATTCCCGAATCGTACAAAAAAAAGGAAATATCCGGGAAAAAATTAGCAAAAAAAATTGGCCCAAAGTAAAAAAAAATACAAAACGGACCATCACCTTTTAACTATTTACGATTTTCTTACACAAAAATTCCCGTAAAAAATTTACAAAACCGTCCCAAAAAAAAGAAAATATTAGCCTCTGTCCCCAACGAATTTTTTTTTTCTTCCCCGAATCATACCAACAAATAAAATATTAAAAATAGCCCCGCCAAAACGCATCGCCAAAAAAAAAACCCTCGAAACGTAAAAAAAAAGTTATTCGGGAAAAAATTAGCCCCGCCGCAACGCGCGGGTTCTTTTGCTTGTTACTCTTCAAGATAAATTAACATACACATACTCCTTGTGCGTTTTATAATACATATTAGTCGGTTCTTACGATGTCCATGTGTTAGGAGTCCCCTAATAGTAACACCAACAGATTGTTAGTTCTTTAAGATCATCATATACATTTTATTATAGAGTAGAATATATTCATCTTATAGAGCCAATGGAGTATTTGTTTCACTTGATGCCAATGTGAAATTGATGGATGGCTTCAGCTTCTTCCATGTGATTTTGTTAATATATTCCTTGTTTTCATGCAATATATTCTCATTTATCATTTTCTTTGAAATCCTCTTCATTAGTTGATACTCTAAGCTGAGTTGGCTAAATGGTTGACTTGAGTAATGGGTCGAAGTCCCGAACACTTTTATGTCCAAACTTAAAATTTTCATAAATAATGAGTCTGTCAAACATTGATAATTATAATAATGAAGTTTACGTTAAGGATGAATTTTGAACCACATGACCCTTTTTTAGCTATTGTTTATTCCAAGTAAAGGGGTATGTATAACCTCTAGTTTGAAGCTTCTGATATGTTCCTTTTTATATCCTACTTAAGTTGTTCTAGTACACAATTCTTTTCAGCTTGGGGTGATTAAAGCTGTGAAGAACACATTAAGCAGTTCTGAAGATGTGACCGCATTATGGGTAACTCACAGATTAGAGGAACTAGAGTATGCGGATGGTGTTGTGTATATGGAAGACGGAAGAGTCGTGATGCACGGTGAAGCATCGACCATTATCAATTCTATTGAAGCTAGAAAAGCCACTTATACAAACACCATTACTCTATATACTATGGAGCAAATGTTTGACCGCAAGTTTGACTTGGGCTCCCACTTTGGGCCGGCCCAAGTAGTTTTTTTTTAAAGTTTAGTCCAACATCTAGCCCAACTGCTACAGTGCTACAATGCCAAAAGTAAAAAAATTACAAAACGGACTCTCAACTTTTAAATATTTACGATTTTCCCATTCATATCAAAAAAATACCCGTAGAAATATTTTCGAATTCGATTAAAACGAGGCCAATATTGCAACGCTTCTAAAATACGCACGATTTTCTAAAAAAAAATTCATTTAATATAAATAAGAAAAAAAAAACGAACCAATATTGCAATGCTTCTTAAATACGCACGATTTTATAAAAAATGTCAAAAAAATAATTGGATCCTTAACCGGACTACTTTTAGCCTATATTATTATCAAAGCTAAATATCTTTCGACATTTGCTCAGCCCCCGCCGCAACGCGCGGGTCATTTTACAACTCGTTAACTCCTAAAATCCATGACCTTCCCATGTCTGTAATATATATTCTGAACATCAAGAGTGGTTTTAATGCATCCAGTGAAACTCGTGGCCGGTGACGGGTGACTCATGGGCTGGCAGCATGTAAATGGTAGTAGCAAAACACTCACACTTTTTACACTTTTAAAACAATAAACTAGTGCAAAAGTAATGATAAACCATTTAAAACAATCATCAACAGCTTAAACTAACTTTTATCCATAAATCATCAGTAACAAAACATGATTTAAACATATCATACAAGTTCTTTATCATCAACATAATCAAACTTTTAACCATAAGCTATCGCTAAACAAACACAGTTAAAAACCATAAATAATCATTATCTAACATTTAACAATTAAACAACAATAATCATAAACAAACTTGTAACAAATCTGGGCATTTTTTTGAAATAGGTGATCTCGGAATTAGGTAGATCTAATTCTTTCTTGTTACGTTAACCTCAATTTTATAATTCCGAAACCCACCTATTTCAAGAAAGATGACATGATAATCACTTTTCATGGCTAAAATCCATGGCTCGTTCAAATAAGCAAAATCTGCTTGATAACTTTTTAGTAGAATTAAAGATGGGTAAAGTGCTTGGAAATACAGTAAACTTCCACCTTTTTGTAATTCTGTGTAACTTTTTTTTTTCTATTAAATTATTAAACTTTTGAATTTCGTCTATTATATGTATTTTGTGACGAATTTACCCTTCTTCACATGTAATGACGAATTTACCCTTCACGGCTAACAAGGTTGGTTAAAAAACGTAAAAGTTAAATGGTCACCCACTAAATACAATAGAAGAAATTCAAAAGTTTGGTAATTTAATAGAAAAAAAAGATTACACAGAATTACAAAAAGGCGGAAGTTTACTATATTTCCAAGCAATTTGCTCATTAAAAATTTATGAACTAAATGTTTTTACTTGATAAAAATGTGTTTGTGTTTGTATTTATTGAGGGGAGGTGATTTGCACACTCCAAGAATTGATTGAAACACTCTAATATATGTGTGTTGACATTTATACCTTATGATAATTGTGAGAAAGGTGAAAAAGAATAAGAGTGATATAAATGTATAAATGTCAACACACATATTTTGAGTATATCCCTTTATTGAGTATACCAAAACACCCAAAATAACCTCACCTACCAAACCCACAAATCACTAAAACCCAAGGGCAATTTAGTATTATACCCCAAATATATTGCAAGTTGATATCACAAGAAACAAGGGGCCCAAAAATAAACGAAAAAGACAGCAAGAAATTTGACAAAAAATAAAAAAGAAAGAAAAGAAAAAAAAAGTCTATATAAACCCCTCGTGTCTCTCGAAAATGCTTTCTCTCTTTTCACAATTTTTGCAAGGTACACCTACTACTCTTTTTCTCTCTCCATTCATTATTTTTCTCTTTTTTTATTTTTATTTTATTTTGTTAGTATGTGTTTTGTTTTTATTTTATGCACATGTTTTTTATTTGCTATGAAAAAGTTAACATTTGAGTTTGTGTCTTTATGACTTTATGTTTTGTTTCTGGGTTGATTTGGATAATGTACAATGTATGTGTTTGATCTAATAAGGCTTATATGATTATAAATGAAAAACTAAAAATTAAAAAAAAAATTCCAACATGTAAATCCTTAGAATATCTCATGTATCATGTATGAAATATTGGATTTATTATGTGTTTCAAGGCTATAAACATAGGTTATTGTGTAACATGTGACATGTTTTTTTAGATCTTGGTGTTTATGAGTTTGGGGTCTATGAGTCTTTGTGAAGGAAAAGATATAAGGATTGATGATTATGATTAAAGAAATGCGTTTTAAAACCTTTGGATGCTAAATGCCTAAATTTCATTCACCTTTTGTCATCCTTAAAGGGGGTGTCAAAAGATTCAGCTAATGTATCCATATAATATGTTAACAATGAAATGGAAATGATGATCTGATTGAAATTAAACTTGTTTGATGTCAAAAGAAATAAAGATTTGATTTTGGGTCCCATTTGTACATTTCAACATTTGCTCTTTTATAGAGAAACTAGGCAACCATATGTCTAAACGTTCATTTGTTTACGTTCCTTGTGCAGATCTATAGGGTGTGCGAAGAAAGTGTGCAAAGTTAACGTGATGCAATCTTGACTAGTATTCAAACAACCTACATTTTTCCAATATATGAGCCTGTCTCGGTGAAATAAAAATAATCCGTAACTGTAAACATGATGGAAATTGACACCCCTAGTTCACAAACTAACAATATTATGATGATGGAGGTCAACACTGCAAGTTCACGCGCCAACAATATTATGATGCTGGAAGTCAATGCTGGAAATTCACGACACAATGAGAAGCGGCCCTTAGAAATTTCTTCACCTGTGAAAGAAGCAAGGAAGCATCCGGAAAACAATGGAAGTAACACCTCTGTGTTTATTAACCAAGGTGAGTATTTATTTTATGTGATATCATAAATTCACAAATGTGAATCAACTTCAAATTAGCGTGGAAGCTATTGGTAGCCATATGTATTGTGCATAATTGTGTTTGTATTTAGTTCTTGATATGTGTTTTAATGATTCTATAGGTGCGATTGCTTGGAATGAGAACAGAAGAAAATGGGTCGGAGATCAATCTCAAAGATCAAGAGCAAGAACGCCAGAAGATCCAGTCATAAGGTCTGGTTTTACTTTTGAATTCAACTCAAACTGTTTTCAACTTAGAAACTTCATATTGTTTTGTTGTAAGATCGACACATATAGTTAAAAATTGTGGTGTTTATTATTGTAAAGTTGAATGTTACTATGCTATATTTCTTGTACCTTTAAAAACGCGTCATTTCTTAAGTTGAAAGCTTGTTCACTTGACTTTAAAAAGTCAAAATGCTAGGCTGTCAGATCTCAAGATTCAAACTCTTTTTTTATGCTTAATGCTGTTTTTGGATCTGTATTCCAGCTGGTCAACGACTTACGAGGACCTGCTTTCAAACAATGATCGTTTTTCTGAGCCAATTCCTTTACCGGTAAGCTATTTCAACCTTCTCACAACAACACGCACATAACACGTGGTTCTCATGTTTAAATCAAGAATTACCTGTCATATGAAAACTTTTAAAAGCTACTTTCTGGTATGTCCATTACAATTGTCATTAGTCATTCTTAAGATTTTTGAGAAATTTACAGGTGCTTCAAATATTTCTCTAAAAGTATTGTAAATAAAACTTCTCTTTTGAGACGTATTTATTAAACAATGCAAATTTCACATGTATTCACAAGATAAGCGACAGCTTTTACACCAAACTAGTTGACCATTGTGAATAATGGACCACTTAATGTGAAGCATTAAAGAGTCAACGTTTAAGCTGAAAAAACCAATCGCACTCTAGCTGTTATTCTGATATATTTTTTCAATTCTTTGCAGGAAATGGTAGATTTCTTAGTTGATATATGGCTCGATGAAGGTTTATATGATTAGGTGATTGGTCAGAATCCATTGCTCGAGTAGAAGAATTATACTCATCACACAATGTTCATAGCACCACAGCTTATATATTTAGTCGATATCAAGTTTTTTAGTCGATTTAGCTGGTTCTTGAATGGATAAACTTGGATGAGTTAGGTTCTTTCATCTCTTGATGATTTTTTTTTCTGGTAAATTGCAAGTTGTAAGTTAATAGCATAAGTATGGCTTTTTAGAGCTTACAAAGGACCAATATTTAGTTTTGTAACAAAATACTACGTTTTATGTATTTATATAGTAATCTTTTGATGTTATTTTGCTACTCATTTCCTCCCAAGTAGAGTATATACCCGAGCAAGCGCTGAATTGGATATTCATATCATGAAAAGAAAACTTAGTAGTCTTGAGCTAGAGTTTATCTCTTTGCAACTGCAGTGTGAAATCTGTTTGACTATTATGCTAAAACACACTTGGTAGTTGGTATGATACTTTAATTTTCTAAAAAGTTTTGGATAAAAATACTCCTTTAACAGTCTTTTGGGATATGTTTCAGAAGTTGAGACATGTTTAAAATGTATGCCTTCACCACTTTACGATATATGTAAGCATGAACCTTTTGCTGATTTGTTTGTTTATAATCTTGTAATGATACCTTTTTTTTTCTTTCCAACGTCATATCATGGTTAGAAACCAAATTATTAATCATGGTTAGTTAAATTTAATTGCGATTATTGTGAAAGTCCACAACTGTTGGCGTACATCTACCATGTGTGCGATTGTTCTCCAACATTACATGTTTTGTATGGCTGTTAAAACTGGATGCCCATTCATGATATCTAATTTGTAATGTAAAGGTTGCTGCCTATACATACTATTTAGCCGATGAATGGCATCATTCCAGTATATCCCTTCCTCAAAACCAATAAATCTTAAAAAGGGAAATCGATCAGCACAAACAGTCCAGCTCCCTGTTTCGGAAGGAGTAAGTCTCTATTCGAACGAAATTCTCACTATGATCAACTTGATCCAGTAGCACAGACTGAATGACCTTGTAGTAGGGTGATTTTGTAGGATCAAAAGCCAGTCTCACATCACTAAGAAGTGATATTGTAGGAAGTATCTCTTATACAGTTTAATTGTTGGATTGTATTCGTAGTACTTATCAGGATTGATAGCAAGCCATTGCATGACCGCGAAATATCAACATAAACAAGTGGTGCCTCATAGCCCAAATAAAGACGGTAAATCCTTTGGAAGGAATTCGGGTATCAAACGAGTCGAAATGATATTCAAGCCCTTTGGGTATTAACTAGCACAAGGAGAATCGATCTTAGAAATTTGGTTACAGCTTAAAGTGATATTAGGTGATGCGATAATCTTTAACCTTTATTTAGATACTGATTTAAAGAGACGAGGTGATCTTACAGACAAGCGATGTAATATTTCAATCAAAAGATCAGCATTGGACACAACTGCAGTAATGGATGAAGGGAGTTCATTGTCACCTATATCTGTGATCTGCTCTTTCAATGCTCTAACATTATCATCAACTGTAAGTACCTTCGACGAACTTCCGGCAATTGCTTCCATTGAAACGGTTGTAAATCAAACCCCTGATAAAAATAACACAACCTTAGAACCAATGCATGTAGAAGCGTATCCCAAGCCTCTAAGAAATCTCAAATTTGTCGACATGGGAAAAATAAAAACAAAACGAAAAACGCATTCTGATTTAGAAAACTGTGCGTTATTTAGTCACAGTTATGACATCGCCTTAATCTTCAGTGGATTTAGTTATTAGGTACCTAAGTGTGCTCACCTTTTTTCGAAGCTACTTCTAAAATGGGTTACAGTTTCTATAGAAGAATGTAGCAGCAACAGAATAACTAAGTACCTAAGTAGTAAGAGTTGATAGCAGAAGTGTGAAAGATAGTATTTGAGCATATTTGTACCGTGGAAAGACAGCATAACATACCATGATCATACCTGAATCAGAAATTAGGATCACACCTAGCAAAAGATGCAAAAACCGGAAAGCTTTCACGAGGGCTAGCTGATCCCAAATCGATCAGTGTGTCGACGGTCTTTGACATATTCTTGTATTGGAAAACCTTCCCATCTAAGTCAATTACCATAAACGAATCCTCTTCTCTTTCTCGAAAAACGACACACCAAACAGAGAAACATATACTCCATGTTATGGGAAATGGTGTCCTAATGTCATTAAGGTTAACATGGTACTTCATTGACCATTCAGAATAACTGTTCCTCATCTCATATATATTCAACTGCTGTGAATGAGCATCTTCCCTACAAAAAAGAAGCAAACAACCACAAGACTCCAACAACTTGCTATCATGAATCACATTCCCATTAGAAGTTACAGGGAGTTGTATGGGTGTTAACACTGGGTGCTCATTCACAGCATCTAACTTGAAATGCTTAGACGGCTCATATAGAGTATTGAGCCAATGAATGGCACCATTCCAATATATTCCATGTTGAAAACGTCGAAACACGAAAGTGGTCGGGACAAACACTCCAATCACCTTCACGAATGGAAAAATTAAGTGCATCATCGTGTACGACTCCGGCATAAATGACTTTGTAGTGAGGTGATTTTGTAGGATCAAAAACCATTCTTATACCAAAAGTAAAATCAAATAGTTTATCATTAGGATAACTATACTGTGGTGGAAGCTTCTTATAATGATTAATGGATGGATTGCATACATAATACTTTTCACGATGAGAGTGACTGATACAACACAAAAACAAACCATTACAAGACTGCAAAATATCTGCATTACGACCTGCATTGGAGCCACTAGTGAAGGCAGTTGATCTTTTGGATGGAATGCGGTTATCAAACGACACGAAATCATAGTCAAGCTTGAGCCGGTTGCGCTTAGGTATCTCGAGAAAGAGTCCACAAAGCGGATGGAGGTAAGGGTTCATGCTCCGATGGTGAAGAATGAAATCAGGGGATGTGAGAAGAGAGAACCAGCGTTTGGATACGGATTAAAAGGTCGTCATTAGACACAACTGCATTAACAGATGGAGGGAGTAAGATTTCCAGCAATTGCTTCACAACACGCCGCGCCCCCGCACCCACCCACACACACACACGCGCACACACACGCACGCAATTACCAATACTATTAGGACTGATAAAACAAGAACAATCACATATGGCTGATTGGCCGAGCTTGACTAGCTACATCTTCTTCAAATTCGGTTTCATGAGAAAACCAGACAAAAATGATAACAGGAAGCCCTTAAATTCATAACAGTAGGTGGTAAATTCTAACACGAACAAACACTGACATCAAAAAAGAGAGGTTAAGTTAGGTTCCAATGTGGGTTGGTTCTTGTTTAGGGCTGGGTACTGGTAAATTATTACTCCTGCAAACCCATTTAATGGGGTTAGAAACATAGCTCCAAATACATATGCTCTATATAAGTCATATACTAGCCTTTGTACATCATTACCAATATCATTAGAATTGAAAAATAAAAGAAAATTTAGATATAGTAGAGCTTGAATAGCTACCGGCTGCATCATCCTTGACTTTGGTTTCATCAACGGACAAAATATTTTTGTTCTCTACAAATGCATCAAAGAAGTTGTAGTACGATGTTATACCGATTGTAACCGCTGAGCTCATACCTTCATCATCTCCACTGCCTGCAAATAACCAAATAGTGTTTGTAAATAACTACTCAGAATTGATACATCAAAAGAAATGTAAATGTTATTATACTGTTGCATCAAAAACATACATTAGTCTATCAATTTCTTGATCATTTGAACAAAAAGATACCAATATAATTAGACAAACACATCTAAACTTTAAATGCACATAGTCAAACATAGTAGGAATTCAGATTTAGAAGGGGTTGGTAAGTTAAATCCAGTTCCCGGGGTTTTCTTACAAATTGGAAACATATTTGTCGGATTTTGAAGTAAAAACCGAATACTTTTGACACTTTCACTAATATCCTCCAACATAGGCAAGACGGGTTGGGTTGAGCCAAAAACACTTCTCAACCAATGCATTAAAAAAATTATACAGTAAATAATTAAGGCACCAAAACTATTACACTCTTCCATTCTGACCCATTCTCTTTTTAGCTAAATTTTACCATTCAGATCACATCGTTAAAAACACTCCACATCATAAAAAGGTCGCGATAATCGGGCAACATAATCTCAATTATAAGGATCAATGTATCAATTTGGGTTATATCATATAAAAGAAGCCCCAAACAGGTCAAATGTAAAAAGTTAGATAAATATGAAACGGGTCAAAGTTGCATACCAATGTCCTAAATTGTTTCAATTGGACAATTTTAATGATTGTTAATACATTGATTGTTAACAAAATACAAGGGGACAAAAAAGCAGTATATCGATTATCAGCATGTCCCGGCTTCTAGGTTCGGACCGAACTAGTTCTGGTATATTGACTTGAAAATGAGAAGCACTCCATAAATTATAGTAATAAGCTACACGTAATTTATTGGTGCTTGGTTCGGCTGCTTTGTTCTTGAGAATACACATCTTATTAACTCCCTGAGTCTCGATGGAATTCTCATATCTTAGTCTTAAAACAATAAACTGAAACCTCTTGGTTAACATATTCTACATTTTGCAGAACTACATCATAATGTCATTCTAGATTACCCATACCTCATTTTCACAAACATTAATCGTGAATGAGTATAGACTATAGATGTAACTTGATATGCAAAATCACTTAGAACAGGCAGGGATTCTAATATCCAAATCATTATGGAACTGTAATCGTATCATTTTTGTCCCTTTGAGGACATCCGGTAAAATTGTAATCGTGTCATTTTTGCTAACCAAGCACCTAACAGAATTTCATATCTGCATTACAACTCAAATTTCATCAAAATGCACAAACCAAACACCTCTGTGTTTTACAATTAAAGGGAATATACATTACTAGTAGAGGCAGCTAATAACTCTAAACAACGGAAGATGAATATATATACTCCAAAATAGCCAGAGTCTGTCGTTTCAAGTCAAATGTAGTCAAACCGAAATATGATATGATCACTGGTACGCGTCAAATGTACCACCTTAGTTACAGCTTCTTACAACTACTTTTTCCACCATAACATGGTCACTTGCTAATATTATCTACCAAATATCCATAGATGCCACGCCACTTTCCTCTGTTGTATGTACCTTCCATGTTCACGACCCCAATAAGCGGGGATTGTGATCCCACATCTTAGTAATGTGCTACTACAGTACTACTAATAACCTACGACCATTATTTTTGGTTGATCTCGTAATTAGGTAAGCGTATTCTCCTTTATCCAAGGAAGCTAGCTCCAAAATGGGTTTTCAATTATGAAGGATGAATGTAGCATCGACAGTTAACTAAGTATCTAAGTATTTAGAATTGGTACAAAAATTTCAAAAAGAGGATTTGAGCATATAATCTTTACAGTGAAAGGACATCATAGCAAACTAACATCATACCTGAATCAGAAAGTAGGATCACAACTAGCAAATGATGCAATAAACGGAAACCTTTAACTAGGGCTAACTGATCCCAAATCAATCAGAGTGTGGACAGTCTTTCGCATGATATTGTATCGTACAACCTTTTATATAATTCAGTCACCATAAAAGAATCCTCTTCCCTATCTCCTAAAACAACACACCAAGCAGATAAACGTATACTCCAGTATTTGGGCAATGGCGTCGTCATAATGTCATTAAGGTTAACATGGTACTTCACTGACCATTCAGAGCACCCATTCCTCATCTCATACATATGCAACTGATGCCAAATTTTATCTTCCCTACAAAGAAGACGCAAACAACCACGAGAGTCCAACAACTTGCAATCCTGATAAAAACTCCCATCGCAAGTTGCAAAGGTTACAGGGAATTGTATGCTCGTTAAAGTCGGATGCTCATTCACAATATCTAACTTGAAATGCACAAGCTCCATATCTACAGAACTGAGCCAATGAATGGCACCATTCGAATATATTCCATGCTTAAAACCATGAAAACTTAGGAGAGGAAAGTGATCACGGCAAACACTCCAACTACCTTCATGAGTCGAACATTTTGATATATTTTCTGAAGAGAAAGTTTGTATTTGAATGGAATGACCAAGTTCATCATCATGTACAACACCAGCATAAATGACTTTGTAGTGAGGTGATTTTGTAGGATCAAAAGCCATTCTCATACCACCAAAAGGAAAATCAATTGGTTTATTATTAGGATTGTCTTGTTGTGGAAGCATCCTATACAAATTATTGGATGGATTGCATACGTAATAGGACTTATCATTACAGCACAAAAACAAACCATTACAAGACTGCAGAACATCAGCATCACGACCCGCCTCAGAGTCAAAAGAGAAGGGGAATGATCTTTTGGTTGGAATACGGATATTATCAAATGACACGAAATCATATTTGAACCCCGGGAAGGTGGGTATAGGTATCTTGAGAAAGAGACCACAAGAGGGGTCGAGGTTAGTAATTTGGCTGAGTCTACGGGTGAAATGAGCATCTTTAAAAAGAGATAACCAGCGTTTGGATACAGATTTAAACATAAAAAGTGAGATGACAGGTAATCGGAGTAAGATATCGATCAAAAGATCGTCATTGGACACGACTGTATAGACGGATGAAGGAAGATCATCAGCAGCAACAACTTCGGAACGAGGTGGGAGTTCAGACGAAGTTCCGGGATTGGTATCCACTGCAAATGTAAAACCTGTAAAAATGAAAACATTAATCAAGTATATTGATACTAAAGCAAACCCTGATTCGTTTGAAAACAAACAACAGCAAAAGAAGCTAAAATTGGTGCTAATAGCACACACAGTAAACACTCAATGACTAATTAAACATTCCAATAATAGGTTATTCATTAGCAATAAACAGAATAACTTATAAAAAAGCTCAATGAGACGAATTTAAATAAATGATTTAATTTCCAACAACAGCCGTTCAACGATATTAGACTCAAATAATTATCTACATCTTAAAAACTACAACTGAATCATTTATCCGCATCAAGAGCCAAGATGACAATACCGCTAAAAGAGATTAATCAGGCGCATATAAGAAAACTAAACCTATAACTTCATTACTCGATTATAAAAATTAGGCAAAATCATGAATCAAGTAATCAACAGCACAACATATAATAGTTTTAAGAACTAGTTGGTTACCCGCGCATAGCGGCGTTAATAGAAAATTTACTAACTCAACTCTTTACGCAATTTCCTACCCGCTTAGTAATTTCGTTTCACAACACTTTAAATGTATGTGTTCGTTGTATGTGTTCGTTTGGGTTTCCCGTAGCTTTCCCGTAACACCATATTAACATCATTATTCTCGCATGTAAAGAGACAACACACTTTCCGAAAGTATATAGTTTTAACGTATCAAGTTTATATTTAATTAAGGTTAAAGTTGTAAAAAATATAAATCAACATAAAATAAACCCACTGAAAATGTAAAAAACAAAAAAATTATAAAATATAACAAAATATATGTTGAATTAAAGAGCACAAAATTTTAAAAAATATGATGAAATTAGATCATAATAAAATTAAATTGATAAAAAAATATTTCAATTTGAAAATAAATGTGATTTTATAATCAAAAGGTGACACGTATCACTTTTTGATGTGATTCTCATAAATGAGATGGATAGTCAAGATTGCACCTTCTTATCTTAATTTTTAATGGGTCCCACATTATAAATGCTTTATATAGTAGTATAGATATAGATATAGATAGGGGGTGTTTGATAGCCTCTTAATGGGCTGCTCCAGAGCACCTTTGATTCGGTCAGCAACACAACCTTGTTTGATAACTTTTTTTATTCCACTTAATCACTCAAATAGCCTTTGAATCGGTTAGCATCTGCCACATGCAAAATCATTCAGCAGCTAACTTTTTTTAAATTATATCCTATTCGACAACATCTTTTTTCAATGGATCTTTATCGTTTTACAACATCTTTTTTCAATGGATTTTATCACACAAATAAACTTTTCATTTTTCTTTATGTAACTCCATTGCAAAAATAATTTTTGTATTCAAGTCATGCATGACATACACGTTTATCTAAAAAATTTGTAGATTATAGCAACATTGAGTGAAATTACATTTGTAACCATACAAAGTAGATAATATTAACCCCAAAACTAATCATATACATAATCCACAAAAGTTAATTACTAATGAATAATTTATATGATAAAAGTATGTATTAGATAGTTAATAACCGAAAAATAACTATTGTTCTTATAAAATGTTAAATAGAAAAATGAATATCATTCTAAATCCATATTCAGAATTAGGGGTGTCAGTAGGGTCGGGTTGACCCGACTCAAACCCGAACCTGAACCCGAACCCGATAATGTCTTATCGGGTCGGGTTAATCGGGTTAATAAAACTAGTCGGGTTTATTTGACCCGAACCCGATAACCCGATATTG
>BQNB010061839.1:18676-36321 GCA_026074375.1 Tanacetum coccineum
TTCGAAAACTATATAAGTTCTTTTTACCAGTTTATTTACGTAGAGTTTGGATTTATCGTATAACCCGACAACCCGAATCACCCGACCCGACTTAACCCGACCCGATAAACACCAGAACCCGATAACCCGATTTCTTATCGGGTCGGGTTGCGGCTCACTTTTTCAAAACACGAAACCCGACTCAACCCGACCCGATAGACACGATAACCCGATAACCCGACCCGATAACACCCCTATTCAGAATAACCGCCAAACAATTTTTGTCATTCAGAATCAACATCATTCAGAGCATTCAAATCATTCAGTAAGTCAAATCATTCAGCGCTAATTCATTTTTTTTATCAAACAGCTAAATAACATATAAAAAGTAGCGGTAAAGTTAGGGTAAACAGCGTAAATAAGCAGCAAGAAAACTAAGATTTAAGTTCATTTTGTGGATACCGGGGACTCATCTCCACCTTTCATCTTCATCTCATCCAATGGATGAGATTAAATCCCCAATTTACACTGTATGGGTATTTTGGTCATTTAACGTCTAATATATAAACCTCTTTTTTTTATTAACCACTCATTTAACACACACATAACGTGTTTTTTTTTCTCTCTCTCTCTACACCACAGATGATGTTCTTTTTCTCTCTCTACACAAACAATTAATCCCATCATGTGCAAACAACAGATCGATCGATTGATCTTTTATCTTTAAATAAAAATAACACGAACAACTAATCGATCGATCTTCGATCGATCCATCAGCTTCTTCTTCATTTGATTAACATCAGGTTAGATTCATCATATCTTTTTTTAGCTTATTTGATTTAAAGAAGCTTGTTAATTTATAATAATTTAAATTTATAAGCTTATTATTCAGCTTATTTTGATCGAATAACATAATTATATGTTATTAGTGATAAGCTAATTTATTTAGATCCTTTCTGTGAATACGTTTATGTATTATCACCGTTTGAATTTATGTTGCTAAGTTATAAGCTAGCTTATTAGCTTATTTTGATGAATTATAAGCTATATTATTTAGCTTATTTATGTTGCTAGTGTTAATAAGCTTTGTTATTAGCTATTTTTATGTTTTAAATAAGCTTTAATAGATTAATTTGTTGATATAAGTTGAATCCAGGTGTATATAGCTTATCAGTTAGCAATAAGCAGTTTTAAATAGTTTGTTGTTTAATCTGTTTGATATATCATATAAGATATGTTTCGTACGTATATCATAAGATTTTGCTTTTTCATATGTAATGTGGCATGGGATTTCATATATATTTTCATTTTTTTTTTTCAAGTGAACGGTTTATTTATTCTTTTATTCTTTCAGAGATTGAAATGTGCACAGGGGGGTATGTTTAAGGATCAAGCTAAAGTCGGTGTCCCCATGAGGAATTCAAGAAAAAATAGATTGATTGAAAATGAAAAGAATTGATTGAGAAAGAATAATTGATTGAAAAAAGATCAACAGTTTAGATAATAAAAAGGTTTTGGTTTAATCATAAATCAGTAGACTTTTTGTTTTTGTGTCTTTTGATTATGAATAAGTTTTTATCATATATATATCATATTTGATTTTACATTAGGCTTACTTTCTATTTGAACTATCATATATGATATTGTTTAAAAGTACTCTTTTATATTTTGTGAACCAAGTTTGTTCCTTTTGTTTTTACATGGTTTTTACCCGTTACATATATTATACATGATAACATATTTGATTTACATTGAGTTTCTTAATTGGAGTATCAATAATGATATCATATTTAATATCATCTTATTTTAGATTGGGTTTCTTCATTTTGGAGTAATCATTAATGATAATGTAAGCAAGGCTTGTATTTTAAGTTGAATAAGTGAAGTTTTATTTATTTAACGTCCTAGTATCTCATAAATGACATACTGGGTTATTACATTTTTAGCTTGTTGTGAAATGCCAAAAACACACAAGTGATTATTTATTTGTTCAATAAGAAGTTCAACAAGACAAGACATTTAACCAAAAGATACATCCGAATCATTTCATAAATACAATACGACAATTAAGTACATTACATTGTTAAACCATGATCAACGAATTAGTAGCATTACATTGTTTTACCATGATCAACAAGTTAGATCCCCAAAATGTGGTACATACTACGGTACCACCAACAACTTGTCAACCTACACTACTTGATTAGCCTACCAACAATTTGTCCTTCTTTGCAAACGCATGTGCCTCGTCGCTCATCTTATCGCTGTGGATGTTTATGTTATATGTCAAGATCTTTGTTACAAACCTCAGCCCTATCTTGTGTATTTCTATTTATTGTGCAAAATGCTTTAAAACAGTTTTCTCTACACAAATAAAAAGATTTGATTTTAGTTTCAAGCATATTATCATATATGATATATTATAGTGTTAAAGAAGTTGACTTTCAAGCAGATTATCATATATGATATTATACACACAACTAACTTTTAATTACTCGTCAGGAGATGACAGCCTTGCTTGTATTTTAGTTTCAAGCACATTATCATATATGATAAATTTTAATGTTAAAGAATTTGACTTTCAAGCAGATTATCATATATGATATTATACATAAAAACTCACTTTAATTACCCACAAGCGATCACAAACTCATTGTTAAAATTATTTTCAAGCCACAATATCAATATGTATATATTATACATGCTTAAAACCTAATTTATATCATATATCATAAATTACATAAGTTTTTTTAACACTTTGTCAAGCAACTTATCATATAATCTTTTTTCACAAACTAGTCAATACTATATCTGTTCAACGTAGATTAAGCCACAAAACATGAAAATTCATAAAAATAAGCTAATAAGTTAGCTTATACATTCAACAATAATAAATTCAGATGATGATAATTCATAAGCTTATTCACATCAATCACCTATAAGTTAACTTATCATTCACACATAAATCACATAATCCTCAATTAGGCGTATAAAAGGATAAGCTGAATTATAAGCTTATTCACATCAATAAGCTAAAAAAAAGATAAATAAAAACAGATCGGATGAACTTTTACCTGATGAAGGAGATACTCGATTTACGGAGGAGATGATCGATCGATAGATGTTCGTGATGATAGATTCAGATCTAATGTGTTTGTGTGTGTTTTTAATGTGTGTTTTGATCGTTGTAGTGTGTGTGTTTGTTTAGTGTGTGTGTTTGAAACTGAGATGACTGCGTGAATAATGATCGGTGGTTGGAGGTGTGGGTGGTTGGGGGGGGGGGGGGGGGGGGGGGGGGGGGGGGGGGGGGGGGGGGAGGGGGGGGGGGGGGCGGGGGGGGGGGGGGGGGGGGGGGGGAGGGGGGGGGGGAGAGGGGGGGGGTGGGGGGGGGGGTTAAATGACCAACATACTCCTCCGCTTTTTTATTTATTATTTTTCTTTTTTTTCGTTAATAAGTGGGTTTTAATCTCAGCCCCTGGATCTTTTTGGATGGATGGGTAGGATTGGTCCCCCAGTATCCAAGAAAGGGAGGGTTTCTAATATAACCTCCCTCGAAAACTAAATAGAAGCCATTTTTGGGGGTGTTTGTGTAAAGCTTATTTGACAGGCTTATTGAAAATTTGATAAGCTCATGTTTAGTGTTTGGCTCAAAAAGTTCATAAGCCTATGTTTTGGGGGCTTATGTTTATACTGTAAACGAGGTTCAAAACCCACTCGCTGTCGCAGAACGCGTGAGACTATGTGACTCGCAACGAACCGATAAACTCAAACACTATTTCCGTAAATATTTTGAATATATGTATGTTAAACTTCAACGTTTTTTATAAAATCGTACACTTGTCAGAAGCGTTGCAATATTAGGGTCGTTTTGTTCGACGATCTTCTCAGTGACATTTTTTTTCTCGAATAAATTGATAAAAATGCGCTCCAAATTTGATAAATAAAGTTTGTTATATAAAAAAGTCGTTGATAGGTTAAAGTTCAAGGTCGGGTTTGTAACGTCTAACATACTTCAGGGTGCGTTTTGGAAATTGTTTTAAAAAAAATATATATATTAAACTTAAACATTTTTTTATAAAATCGTACGCATGTCAAAAGCATTGTAATATTGGGCGTGTTTCGTTCGCAATTCGAAGAGCTTTTTAGTGACATTTATTTTTCTGAATGAATCGATAAATATGTGCTCCATATTTGATGAATAAAGTTTGTTATATAAAGAAAATCGTAAATAGGTTAAAGTTCATTGTGCGTTTTGAAAATTGTTTTTTTTAAATATATATATTAAACTTCAACATTTTTTATAAAATCGTACGCATGTCAGAAGCCTTGCAATATAGGGCTCGTTTTGTTCGCAATTCGACGATCTTTTCAGTGCCGTTTCTTTTTCCGAATGAATCGATAGATATGCGATCCATATTTGGTAAATAAAGTTTGTTATATAAAAAAGTCGTAAATAGGTTAAAGTTCAGGGTGCGTTTTGAAAATATAATTTTTTTTATGTCGGCAGTCGTGCGTAGATGAATATTTTATTCCCCATGTTGCTAAAGTTTTCTAATCTTTTATATAAGTTATATAATAATTTCATAAGCCTGTGTTTTGGGGGCTTATGTTTATATTGTAAATTTTAATTTCATAAGCTCGTGTTTAGTGTTTGGCTTAGCTTATAATAAGTAACGAGTTAAAATAATAAAAAAGTACATAAACATCAAAAGCTGTAATTATTAAATGATGGTATAAAAGCATTTTTATATAACATCCATAAGCCACACACATAAATTAGTACTTCAAAAAAACAAAAAGTAGTGAAGAACATCCACCGCTCACTTTTTATCACTCAACAGTTTCACACCAGAAAACACGCACACACACACAAACCAAGCATTGCCCTTTCAAGATTCAAACCAAAAGGTGTCTTTCAATTTGAGATCCTGGTTATATTTGGGGTCTTTTTAGGGTTTTTATTCCGGCCACCAATAACCCCGCCAACTAATAAGATGGCCACCGGTGAGGCTGCAGATTTTAGTGCATAGCAATAATAAAGTTATTTTAAAACAAAATCCAGGTTAGATATTTTTTCTTTTTCTAAGGCCAGTGTTTATGTTTTTGTTAATGAATAGTAACTATATTATAAACAAGTATTGTGTGTGAGCAATCTCTGCTTGCTTCCACTTCAACTATCATAAGGGATTTTTTTTCTTTTCTTAAAATTTGTCGATCAACATCATATATATGTTTATGGTTAATTGAATTATGGGTATTGAAATTGGGGTTAATTGAGTTTGTTATGTTTATAGGGCTACATTAGTATTAATTTTGGATTATGCTAATAGGTTTGTTCAACTTTTGGATGTGGTTGGAGTATGACACAGTTAGGGTTTAGCTTTCGGAATGTGTGTGCGAGAGTGACTCAGGTACACGTATGTTTAGTAAATATTGTTTTTGGGTTTTGTTATATGATTGAGTTTGTGTAATAGGTTGCCTTTTTTTCTAAAGGTTAAGGGAATTTCCCGCTGAGTCTGAGTTTATGACCAACAAGATTTCCGTCGGTGAAGGTTTTGAATGTTGTGAAGGGTAGAAAGGTATGTTGCTTATTAGAACTCCTTATACATTTGTTAACGTTTTAATCCTTATTCATAAATGCTTATTGGGTTTTGATATTTACGCGTGTTTAGGAAACAACTTATTTCATATCAGGAGTGAAGATTGAGGGGGTGTTTGGATTATCTTATTTTTTATCGGGTTATATGAATTTGGAAAGGTTTACTTTTTCCAGCTTACCAAGTTAGGCTTATGGACTTAAATAAGTCCCCAACTCATGTTCATAAGCTGGGAAAAGTGGGCTTTTCCAGGATCATATAAGTACACGAGTTTACAAAATAAGCTAATCCAAACACCCCCGTAAGCTTACTTTTGAGCTTTTGAGCCTATGCATTTTTTCGGCTAATACGCCAGAAAAATGGCTAATGTAGTTTGTTACTGAATATATTTTACACCATCTGTCATATCCGTTTTTGGTCTGATTTTTGTGCTACGGGCAACTTTAAGATTCACACTAATATTGTTTATGCTACAGAAGATGCAGATTAAGCGAAGCTTGATACTGGAGATTAAAAGGGTCATCTGTCCATCCCTATATTCTTTTTCAAGGTGAGATCTAGATGTAGTTTATGAAACGCATAATACATGTGACTGTATGTACAATCTAAAATCTCTTGTAAAGCCAAAGACGCCCCAAGAAAATAGTAGAAAAACTATATAGGTTTCTGATCTACACAATCCGACCTTTATTACTAACTAACATGTTACCCGTGCAAAGCAGCGGTTTCGAGGGCATTAAAAATAAAAAAAACTAAAAATTAATAAAAATATATCAAAATGAATGTTGAATTAGAGCATAAATTTTTAGAAAATATGGTGAAATTAAATCATAAAATAAATAAATAGATAACAAGATATTTTAATTTAAAAATAAAAGTGAATTTTAATTAAGAAGTGACACATGTCACTTTAATATGTGTTTCCCTAAAATGAGATGGATGGTCAAGATTGCACATAACAAAAAGTTGTTACATAAAATGAGATGGATTTGTTTGTTGTTTAAAAGGGATATTTCCATAAAAAGAAAGAGAAAAGTCTGAATTTTCAGACTTTCTAAATATGGAAGTGTCCTAAATGCTTTATAATGTAGTATAGATTTATGAACCATTTTCCCCTTTTGCAGAGGTACAAAATGGATGGCCATGATACAATAGTGTTGACTCGAGCAGAGCATGGAAGTGGGAGTGCCCGAGATTGGGCTGCCAATGATGCGACGTTATTGGTAAGCTGAGATATTTATCCATTCTTAGCTCCTGGCATAGTTTCTACCTTTTTTTCTTTCTAAATGGATATGCTACATGGAACCAAAGAGGTAATTGCCAAAAGTTTTGAGAGAAGCCATTGTAGTGACTTAGTAGGAATGGGCATCATACCACATTGCTTCAAAGCAGGTGAAGATTCTGACAATCTAAAGTTGACTGATCATGAACAATAGTTTAAATCGAAGGTACCTCTTTACTTCATGCTATAGGATCATTATTTAAAAACTATTAAAACTCACATCCAAACACCCTCTTAATTTATGTTATAAATCCCAATCCAAATGTTGGACTCATGTTCTTGCAGGTTATGATGACAAAACAAAGACACAACATGCGGTTAGACATTCCTGCTTCTTATTGACCAACATTACACAATAGAGGAGAAGGTCATTGAAAGAGGATGTAAAAAAAACTTAATGTAATGGTTATTCAATAAGGATGTTTAGCTGATCAAGAGAGTAATCTTCTTTCATATCACATCTCTTGAGTCGGTGCGATTAAGAAGTTGAGAGAATTAGGGAGATCATACTTGGGAAAGCAAGCTTGAGTGAATGGGCTAATTACAGAAGTTACAATGCACTATGCACATAGCGATTGGAATGTCAGAGGTAAATAGGCAGTTGTAAGTACCCTGAATCTTTTACCTTTACTTTTTGGCACATTCACAGTTTATGCGATGTTTGAGTTATCTTAGTTAATAGTGCTTTTGCTTTTTAGCTTTGATTAATAACTATATATAGCTAAAAAGAATCTTATTGGCTTACTTTATTGTAAAAATAAAGGTTCATTAATCTTAACAAAAAAGTTGTAGGTTCAAGTTTCAACTTGGACATGCGTAAGGACTAAAGTATCAGATGTTACGGTTACAAGTGTGTGAATAATTAGTCTTTTAAATAGCAGACAAATAATTTAAAAAAACTCACCACATAAGGAATGTCATAAAGCTTGAAAAATAGGGCTGGGCGCCTGGGCGAATGATGAGGTGTCTTTTATACACTATTTCGGGGTCATTCAACCCCCTAAATCATGCAAATATGCCCAAATTACGTGCTTAATCGTTTGTTTTCCAGATTTTAGCACTTGGATGGCTTTTGGAGGATATACACGTGACTTGGGCTTATTTGGAGAAGAAACGGACAAGATTACGGATCTACACCAATTCTCTTGAATATTTATGCATACAGTGCGTGAAGACGGCGTCGCAGGCATAAAGCGACGTCGTCGTGATCTATATGGTGACGACGTTAGGAATCTCGCGAGGGCGTCAGGACGTAGCCGACTTAAAGAGGATCTAGAATCATCTATGTGGCGACGGCGTCAGGATTTCAAAGCGATGCCGTCGCAACGATTTTCCTATATATATTAAACCGAAATTAGGGTTTTAAGTGGGTAACTTTGTATAATTTTAGGGAGACGAACCCTAGTCATTTCAACAACTTTTAAGGTCGTTTTTAGGGCCTCAAAAACCCTATTGTAACTACCTTTAATTCATGTTTTAATCAAGTAAGATTATTTATCATTAATCATTCAATATGTCTATGTGTTGTGTGATTGATGTATGTTCTTGCTTTATCTTAAACATGCTAGGCTAAGCCCTCCTTTGTTTTTACTATGATTGCATGAAACTTAGGTTGTAGATCCTTTTGATGTTGCCTCTTGTAGATGAATGTGCATGTTAGGCTCTAGAAAACTAGCCATAAGATATTAAATTGGCATAGACGTCTAGGGAAACGTGAGTAGTGTAGAAAGGATACCATCGGTAACAGTCTTCATACTACCTTACCCGTAAAATGGTTGATCGATCTTAAGTTATTTCACATGCATTTAATATACTCTTAGGGGGCTTGTAATAGTCTTCAAACAAAAATACTGTGCTATGCACTAACGGAAATATTAATCGACAGCGGGTTCGTTGTAATCCGTTTCATGACAAAGGAAATACTTACATATGATATCACAAAGTGTGACAAGGGCAACAAACTAGGAGAAGCAATCTGAGGAGTATTTGTATGATTAGTTAAATACATCTCTTTATCATAAAGTTATCACCAGAAGCAATAAATTGATAATTATTTAAATTATTAGTTAATCAAACCAACGCTCTGAAAATCATGATATTTACCTGCTATTCTTATAAAAATAAAAACACAAAAAGAATCATCTCTCAAACCCATAGAATTCTATTAGACCGTGTTCAACCTTCCAACCTATTCCCCTAGCAAACGAAACAACCCCCCGAGTCTGCATATACTACACCTACAACGATTTATGTAACAATGCCTAGGAGATTGAAAAACATCTTGTAAGAAGTCACTACGACACCCACATTAAGTTTTTTGGCGACCCTGCCGTGGGGAATAGTTAGGTTTACGATCATTGTTTAACTTAGTTTCTACTCGCGTTGATTCCTATTAAGTGAAATTTTAAATACCAGTACATTAGCATACTCGTATTCAAGCTATTTTCTTTTGTGTTAATTGTATTCGTAATCCATTCTCGTCAACACCATGGGAGACGCAAACCAGATCCGTACCTCTTGAGATTACTTCCAAACCTATCCACGAGGGATATCAGTAATACCATAGAGCTCCCCGTAGAGGAACAATGTGGTACCTCTACGTCCGACACAACCAGTAGTGCAAAACGGATGCTCATATCTACTGACTGTCAGTCCGAGGATCACAAACCAACACCTCAAGTATTTCTTAAAACTTGTAGAGTCACTTGACCTTGATGGTGAAAATAGGGATAGAACGTGCCTGCGTTTATTTTAATTTTTCCTTCGTGATCAAGCTAGCATCTGGCTTGAACGTCTTCCATCAGGATCCATCACCACATGGGAGGATCTTACTACTCGTTTCCTTGCTCAATTCTTTCCACCGGAAGGACTGTAAAAACTACCGCAACGATATCCTGATGTTTCTAACAACAGCCAGGAGAATATCACTCAGAAGCAAAGACTTCGTTTTCAAGGACTTACTCTAAAAAGTCCCTCATCATGGCATCGATCTTTGGCTCCAATTCCAAATCTTTTATGACCATGTCACTCTCGTCACAAGACGAACCATTGACCAATCGGCCGGTGGCAAGCTTCGTGACAGAAACGCTAAAGAATCATAGGCATTATTAAAGGACCTCGCCCTCTATGACAACGGAATTTGGAACGACCCAAGGGATTTCGTCAAGCCGGTCAAGGCAATCTCTTTGCCTCAAGATGTCCCGAGTACATCCAACCGCCGCCTTATCGAGCTCGAGAATCAAGTCCAACGCTTGATGGAAGCTCATCTTGCTTCGATGCAACCTACTCAAGTGAACAAAATAACTTCTTCATGTGAGATCTACAGTGGTCCCCACGACACTTAGTACTACATGGAAAATCCTGTACAAGCCTTTGTTGAGCATGCATCCTCGCGTACCGACAAAGCGGGAGGTAAGTGGTACACTTTCAAACCCGAGCAAAACAATCTTGGTGACACCTACAATCCGTCATGGAAAAGTCACCCAAACCTTAGGTGGAGACAACCCTAAAATTCACAAAATAATTTTTCAAACCCACCTAACCGGTTCCAACCCAACGGTTCGATCCCAAACCGTTCCTTCAACAACAATCCTCAAAACTTTAACAATCAATCAAATCTAGAAGGATTGGTTTCCATGTTCATGGCATCTCAAGACGCTAGATTGTCCAAGTTTGAAGCCAATTTCAAACAGCAGCAAAGCGAGATGACCAACAAAATCGACACAGTGCTGAAAGCCATCATCGATCGAATAGCGAGGGCACTACCTAGCGACACGGTTAAGAACCCAAAACTGAACGTTAACATCACAACTTCAGTTTTGTATGCTCGTTCTTACCCAACAATTGACCCCCAATGCTCATCTCACTCCTCTACTTCAATCAATTCCGTCAAAACATGTTCTAAGGAGGCAAGCCATTCCTATTCAAGTCTGCTGCAAACCGGGATGAGGATTAGAATAGAACAAACTGAAGAACTCGAATCAACTCTTGAAGATGAATTCCAGGATTTACATCTTAACCTACCGGTTCTTGAAGTCCTAGCTCACGTTCCAATATATAACGCAATGTTGGATAAATACGTAGAGAGCTTAGAACTAGGAAAAAATGAGTCAGCATTCGTCTAAGGAGAAGTATTTGCAAAGATGGAAGACCCTAGGCTATTCACTCTACCATGTAGATTAGGAGATTCAAATCCTTTCGACACCTTAGCTGATTTAGGATCATGTGTAAACATAATCCCGCTATACCTCTTCAAGAAGCTTAACATCGGACTATTGGAAGAGACTGACCATATCTTTGGGTTGGCTCACAGAACCAAATCTTACCCCATTGGGATTGTTAAAGACGTAGAAGTACGCATAGGAAAACTGAAACTGTTAAACGATTTCTATGTAATCGATATGAAGAAAGACCTCTAAACCCCTTACTAGTAGGAAGAGGATTCCTAGGAACCGCCAATGTAGTAATAGACTGTAGAAAAGCTAAAATAGCAGTAGGAGAAGGGATCACTAGGTCGGTATTCGAAGTAAAAGGAGTCAATTTATGTGAAGATGAAGCACCCTATTGGACCACGGTTGGAAAAAGGGAATCATACAAACCATGACCTAGCTCAGATGGAATAGGTACACAAACCCCTTATTATGATAAGAAGGACTTATTAGATTGTCATTTTCCTGGAGAAAGGGAAATTGCTAAAGACGCCGAAATCAATCCCTTCAAGGACTTCCTAGTGTTTAAGTGAATGGTAGAATTCCTAGGGGCCTTGCCAATAAACCTTAAAAGAAACATGTGGGAGTCGGAAGACTTAATCGAGAATCCGATCAATTGGGACAAGCCACCCAAAGATGGAGATGGAGCATGACATGCCCAAAATTAGGATAATTGACCCGAACGGAGAAGAATTCACCAAAATCCTACAATCAATCCCCACCACTAGAAAGCTCTCCGAAAGAGAAAGTCCAAGGGAGATCATCAACTTGGACCACTTCTATGACACTTGACTTGTGACTTCGAGTCTAGCTACAAGACTCATAAATAAAAAAAAGTGCTTCTTGAGAGGCAACCTAATGGTTATTTTTCTCGCATATTAGGAGTGTCGTGTGTTTTAATTCTTTTCATTTATTCTTTTATGTTTGAATCACTTTGTAATCATGCTTTGTTTGTTTATAACTTCGTCTTATTTGCAATCAAAGGTATTTTGCAACAAAATAAGTGTAGGGGAAATATCCGGTTTTTAGAACCAATTCAAACATTTAAAATAAATTGTTTAGATTAATTCGCGTCAGTTTCGAGTCATATGATTGTAATGATTAATTCCAGGTTTTTATGCAGTGCTTTCTTCAGATTTAACTAATAAAATTGCGTGCAGGAAATTTCTCATTAAAAACGAAGAAGAATTTTTCACAGTGCCTGGAGACGGCGTCGGGATTAACACCCGACGGCGTCGCGTCTCCAGCAATGTAAAAATTCAAATTTTTTCAAGTATTTCTGAAAAATAGAATGTGCAATATTTAAAATTTGTAATTCTTTTGTAAACCTGCATAAACCTATGATTACATCATTACTCTCATCCTATCTTTACTGCTTTCATAGAGTCAAAACCCTAAACTCTCATTGTATTTATATCTATCCCGCCGATTTTATGCTTGGTGTAGTTGTCTTTGTCTTTGATTACAGGTTATATTTGATGAGAAGAAGCTTGGAAGTTCTTAGGAAGTTTCATTGGATGATTCTTGGAGGACGATTTAACCAGTTATCGCATGTTTCTTCTCCATATTGAGAAACCAGGAGAGTGCTAGATTACTTTTACTATGTTTTCTTTTCCCTTTATTACGTTTTTATAGTACTAACTATAGAACATTAGGGACAATGTTCAACTTAAGTGTAGGGGAAATAAGCCTTAGAAACTATTCCTTCATTTTCCATTTGCTTGTTCCTTAAAATGATGGGTAATATATCGAAACATAGCATAAAAAGGTAATTTTGACCAAAATTTAAAATTTTTTATGACACATACCGACGAAAACCGAGTATTAATAGCGTCTCATGGATAGGAATGTGTATGACTAGCACAAAAAACCCTCAAAATTCCACCCTAAAAATGTGAGGTTCGCCTTTAGATCTTTAGGAATTCGGGTATCCATTATTGATACCCAAGATAATTTGTACCTTTAGCTTTCTCGAGTTAAGGTTTGAATGCAGTCATATGTGTCTATTCTGTCGTTACGGATGTGTACGTATGGTCTTTGTCGCCTTTTCTGGAGCATTGGTATCGGTATTAAATTATATGAGTGTACCGATAGTATATTAAATTCTAGAACTTGTTTTTGTGATGCATCTCGAGACCGCATAGTAAGTATTAGGATTTGCTAGATAAGAGGCACTAGGATTAACCCATGTTTTAAACCTGTAATTGTTATGATGGTCACACCGATCATATAACTATCCCACACCCTTGCCATGCACTCATTTTTAGTGCAGGATACCCCTAGTACAACCCTCTGAGCCTATCCTTTTCCACGGTTCTTGTAATCTTTTGGTTAAGCCAGACTATTAATGAAGAGCATTGTCACCCTTAACCCAATCGTTACACCTAAATCGCCTTAGCCTACCTTATTTTGGGTAATTGGTAACCCTCCCCCCCCCCCCAAAAAACCCATTTATAGTACATTATTTGTTTTTAACCCAAGTTAATTATTGAGTACACGGTTGCTGAGTCCTTATCCTTGTGAATACTGTTTTGAGACTATTAAGATTTATGGTAGTATTCATCTTATGAAGAATTGGGGAATAAGTAATTTATTTCCCCCAATAAAGCTCAATAAGCTCCATGTTATTTTGATCCAACTCAATTCGGGTCATTAGTTAGATTATAAATATCGAGTATGTAAAAGTTCAAGTGTAGGGGTGTATCTATAAACCCCCATGATGTATTATATGTTTAAGCAATGGCAGGGCAAAAGTGTACGAAAAAAATGTATATAAAAAAAGAGTGAAAAAAATGTACGGGCTGCCATTTGCTTATGTCTATGTTTATATTAGAGTCAAGAAAAGAAAAAGAAAGAGATTGGTGTAGAGTTGTGTAGAGTTTGTATATTTTGTCCGAGTCTTTGGCTTAGCAACCATGTATTCTTATAAATAATTAGCTAACTCTTCCACTCCAAATTCACCTAAAAGTCACTCCCCAAATATATCCTATCCGTTTCTGTTTCCGTTAATGTTATCTTACACCTACACCCCACAACCCTTTGAAAAGACCTCTTTGACAGTAATGAATAATACTTGCGCCTAGCGGTGGAGGTTTGATCCTTTACCAAGCCTATGGTAATTTATATGCTATGACAGGTAATGAGTGTTGATTTTCTGTTTCCCATAGTTGTTATAATTTATTATACACCCGAGTGAAAGAGAGAATCCCAAACACTTATGTGAGGTGCTAGTATATACTTTTCGTGCTTTTAATTACGAGGTCTAGAAGGTTGTGTTGTAAAATGCTTTTAAAGAGTAGGTTAAATGACACCAATATTGCTATTGTCTAGGTAGAAAAGCTCATTTGCTTGAGGACAAGCAAATACCAAATGTAGGGGTATTTGATGATGTGTCATTTTATACACTATTTTAGGGTCATTTAACCCCTTGAATCATGCAAATATGCCCAGATTACATGCTTAATCGTTTGTTTTTAGGATTTTAGCATTTGGATGGCTTTTGGAGGAAATACACGTGACTTGGGCTCATTTGGAAAAGAAACGGACAAGATTACGGACCTACACCAAATCTCTTGAAGATTTATGCATACAGTGCGTGGAGACGGCGTCGCAGGCATAAAGCGACGCCGTCGTGATCTATATGGTGACAGCGTCAGGAATCTCGTGACGGCGTCGGGACGTGGCCAACTTAAAGAGGATCTAGAATCATCTACATGGCGACGGCGTCAGGATTTCAAAGCGACGCCGTCGCAAGAATTTTCCTATATATATTAAACCGAAATTAGTGTTTTAAGTGGGTAGCTTTGTATAATTTTAGGGAGACGAACCTTAGTCGTTTCAACATCTTTTAAGGTCGTTTTTAGGGCCTTAAAAACCCTATTGTAACTACCTTTAATCCATGTTATAATCAAGTAAGATTATTTATCATTAATCATTCAATATGTCTATGTGTTGTGTGATTGATTTATGTTCTTTCTTTATCTTTAACATGCTAGGCTAAACCTTCCTTTGTATTTACTTATGATTGCATGAAACTTAGGTTGTAGATCATTTTGATGTTGCCTCTTGTTGATGAATGTGCGTGTTAGGCTCTAGAAAACTAGCCATAAGATATTAAATTGGCATAGACGTCTAGGGAAACGCGATTAGTGTAGAAAGGATACCATCGGTAACAGTCTTCAAACTACCTCACCCCTAATATGGTTGATCCCTCTTAAGTTATTTCACATGCATTTAATATACTCTAAAAGGCCTTGTAATAGTCTTCACCTTACTTGTGCGTTGCCCTAACAGAATATTAAATAGACGGCGGGTTCGTGTAATCCATTCATGACCTGGAAAATACTTACACAGATCATCACAAGTGTGACAAGGCAACAGATCTAGGAGAAGCAATCTGAGGAGTAGTGCATGATTAGGTAAATACATTTCTTTATCATAAAGTTATCACCATTAGCATATATTATAATTAGTTTAATTATTAGTTAATCAAACCAACCTGTAACATTTCTCATTTTCAGGTCATTTCCTGACTCAATTATTATCATTTTTTATTTTTATTGGTTACGTAAAACGCTTACGTTTCGCAATAAAATACATTTAGGCATACTCGGAAGCACCAATACCCATCTATACTCAAACAAATACCTACTTTTATACCCAATACATAAAAATTAACCCATTTCCTCATTATTAAACAAGTGTGGCCGGTTGTAAGTGTATACACATGAAATAAATTGCGAACATCCCATTAAGTCTTACATAACAAGTTTAATCTTACACACAAGTACACTTACAACTCCAATTCTCCAAAAATTGGCAAATCAATTGTACCTCACCTCTTACACCATGTACCCTAAACCATCCTTAAAACCACTAGTACCTCATGGTTTGATTAAGGTTGTATTAGGTTATTTTAGGGCTATATATAGAAAGTCATACACACTAGTTCTCATTTACATTCACTAAGAAGATAACCAAGCCACAAAACTCTCTCAAATATAAGCCAAAACCCACGACTCAAATATGTAAGCTAGGGTTTCATTTTATGTTTCATTATAAGGTATTCCAAGCATACAAGCATTCATTCTAAGTTCATCTAAGGTGATACAAATTGATTTGGAAGCTTGGGTTGTGATTTAGCAAGAATCATACAAGAAATCTAATTAGGGTTTCCTAATTAGGGTTTGAACTTGTGTTTGATTCATTGGGTTAAAGCTTAAGTATAAGCTTGTGTTCATCAATCCTCTACATTTCTATAAGGTCTATTTAAGATGTCACATTTCTATTTATTCATAATATTTACTTTACATGTTTGTTATATATGTTAGACACCACCTAGCTTATTTTCATGAAATTGTGAGATGTTACAAGGACATTATAATTCGAATTTATAAGTATAATGATAAAATAATACATGAAATGGAAGTACACACTTAATATAAGTACTAGTTGATTTATGAGTTTAGTTTGTAAATTATTTTGTATTGAAAGTTAATTACAAGTTTATGCATAAAAAGATCATGAGGACATGGATTTCATTTGGACAAGTGTTATGAACTTTTAAGGGACTTAATATAGGTAATACATATGGTAGAAAACTTGGTAAAAGAATTGTATAAAAGCTCTTAATAAATGGAAATATAAAACTTGTTTTATAAAACAAAAACATATAAATTGTTTTGGTACCAGCTATTGGAATTCGTGTATAAGCATGTATATGTTTTTTTTCTATTTAATTAGTATTTATCACAAGGATCGTAGGCATATAAGGAACTTGAAAAACCGAGTTATAACGAAAAAGATATGACACTTTTAAGTTTACAATAATTAAATGCATAAAAGTACTTTTATAAAAGTTATTTTATAAAAATGTTCACTGTTTCAGATCTGATATATTAAGGGAGATGTTTTATAAAGATAGTACTTTTCATGAGGAATACAAACATGTAAGAAACTCAAAAAACAAATTTAAATTGAAGATGATACGTTATTTACAAGTTTAAGTTAAAAAGTATTTTTATAAAAGTAAATTTATAAAAATAATTTAATGTTCACGACAGTAAACTTTTGAAGAATAATTTTCCTAAATATAGGTATTAATTACGAAGACGTGGACATAAGAATCACTAAAAACCGAATTAAAACGAATGAGATACAATTAAAATACGATTTCAACGATTAAAGTTATAAAAAGTATTTTTATAAACTTTCACTTACTGTTACTCTTCATAACAGTAATTAACCATATAATAAATGTAAAATTTGATTAGACTTTTCAATTACGAATCCGTACCTATAAGGAACGTTAAAAACGAGATTAAAACAAGAAAGATATGACATTTTTACTAAAGGTAATATTTATAAAAGTATCTAAACATGCAAATAATATTTTCTCAAACAATTAAATTATTTATATAATGAAATTATATACATAATACATCAAGTGTTTATTTTGGAAATTAACAAATTGTTAGGCAAGTATATCATTTTTACAAATTCAAATACAAGGACATTTGTTTTACAAGTACAAATTAAATTGTTTAATTTGATAAATTAAACAAACACTTTTAGGTAGTG
>BQNB010061840.1:0-36319 GCA_026074375.1 Tanacetum coccineum
AAATAAGCCTTAGAAACTATTCTTTCATTTGCCATTTGCTTTGTCCTTAAAATGATGGGTAATATATCAAAACATAGCATAAAAAGGTAATTTTGACCCAAATTTAAAATTTTTTATGACACATACCGACGAAAACCGAGTATTAATAGCGTCTCATGGATAGAAATGTATATGACTAGCACAAAAACCCTCAGAATTCCACCCCAAAAATGTGAGGTTCGCCTTTAGATCTTTAGGAATTCGGGTATCTATTATTGATACCCAAGATAGTTTATACCTTTAGCTTTCTCGAGTTAAGGAGTGAGCAGTCATATGTATCTATTCCGTTGTTACGGATGTGTACGTGTGGTCTTTGTCGCCTTTTCTGAAGCATTAAGATCGGTATTAAATTATATGAGTGTACCTGTAGTATATTAAATTCTAAAACTTGTTATTGTGATGCATCCCGAGACCGCATAGTAAGTATTAGGATTTGCTTGATAAGAGGCATTATGATTAACCCATGTTTTAAACATGTAATTGTTATTATAGTCACACCGATCATGTAACTATCCCACACCCTTGCCATGCACTCATTTTTAGTGCAGGATACCCCTAGTACAACCCTCCGAGCCTATCCTTTTTCATGGTTCTCGTAATTTTCTGGTTAAGTCGGACTATTAACGAAGAGCATTGTCACCCTTAAACCAATCGTTACACCCAAATCGCCTTAGCCTGTCTTATATGTACTCACCTTTAGTACATTATTGTGTTTTAACCCAAGTTAATTATTGAGTACACGGTTGCTAAGTCATTATCCTTATAAATACTGTTTTAGGACTATTGGGATTCATGGTAGTATTTATTTTGCGGAATAATAGGAAAGAAAAGTTAAGTCAATACCCCCATATATTTGTTAGATGATCTCCATGTTATTTTGATCCACCTCAAATTGGGTCATTAGTTAGATTGTAAATATCGAGTATGTAAAAGCTCAAGTGTAGGGGTACGTGTTATAAACCCCATGTTGTGATGTATTATGTTATTCAAAAAATAAAAAAAGAAAGAGATTGATGTAGAGTTGTGTAGAGTTTGTATATCTTCGTCCGAGTCTTGGCTTAGCAACCAAACCAACGTGTATTCGTATAAATAATTAGCTAACCCTTTCACTCCAAATTCACCCAAAGTCACCACCCAAATGTATCCCATCCGTTTCCGTTTCCATTATATGTTATCTTACACTTACACCCCACAACCCTTTAAAAGACCTCTTGGATAGTAATGAATAATTCTTGCACATAGCGGTGGAGGTTTGATTCTTTACCAAGCCTATGGTAATTTATATACTGTGACAGGTAACGAGTGTTGATTTTCCGTTTTCCCTATTAGGTTATAATCTATTATACAACCGAGTGAAAGAGAGAATCTCAAACACTTATGTGAGGTGCTAGTATATACTTTTTGTGCTTTTAATTACGAGGTCTAGAAGGTTGTGTCGTAAAATACTTTTAAAGAGTAGGTTAAATGACCCTAATATTGCTATTGTCTAGGTAGAAAAACTCATTTGCTTGAGGACAAGCAAATCCCAAGTGTGGGGGTATTTGATGAGGTGCCATTTTATACACTTTCTCGGGGTCATTTAACCCCTTAAATCGTGCATTTATGCCCAAAATAGGTACTTAATCGTGCTTTTTTAGGTATTTAGCATTTGGAGGAAATACACGTGACTTGGGCTCATTTGAAGAAGAAACGGACAAGACTACAGACCTACACCAACATCTCTCAAGATTATGTTCTCAGCGGCTGGAGACGGCGTCACAAGATACACGTGACGCCGTCACAATTCATCCCACGATGGTGTCACAAGAATTCACGATGGCGTTGTGACAAATAAGATTTTAGCAAGTTAGTTAAAGCCTGTATAATTCAGTTTATGTGTGTCATTATGTGTTTTATATGTGTATGAGATGGAAGTACATGAGTGATGGATCATGGTACTTGTGGAAATGAAATCATTTGAAAGCTTTGCGTAGTTTCTAATGTTGTGTCCGTAATATTCTGTGTACGTACTATGTATATGTAATTCATATTATATATATTAGTTTAGTATTTTATAGATTGTAGAGAACTTTCTATTTTTAAAAATAGTTAGAATCGAAAGTTAGTTTGAAAACTAGTTAGAAAATTTAAGGTTTAGCAAAATAATTAAAGGTTTTTACTTAGAATTAAAATAAATGTATAATAAATAAATAAAAGAAAAAAAAATTAAAAGGGTGGTTGTGTGGATCGGCCAAATAAGGGAAGAAAAAAAGGGAAAAAAACTCAATTTGATTACAACTTGTTTTTGGTAATTATATTTTCCTAAGCCTATAAATACAAATCATAACTTAATCAAAAATAACTTTTTTCTCCTCTCCTCTCTCCTTGGTCGGTCGAACAACACAAAGAACAAAGGGAAACCCAAAAAATTTTAGGGTTTTGATTTTCAAGAGTTAATGTAATGTTTTCTAAATCCTTTTTCAATTCAGTTGATTTTATTTAACGTAACAATCATTAAGGATGGATTAGGTTATTGTAAATAATCTGTAATTAAGAGGTTTTGATCATCAAAAATCGTTTTAGGGTTAATAATTAGGGTTTTGGGTAAGTTAATTAGGGTTAATTATGCTAAATTCGGAATAGAAATCTGGGCAGAATTTTAGGTCATCTTGCGAGAGCCATATCTCGGTCATACGGATAGCTTTTATTGATTTTCTTGAGCCTAAAATTAACTACAGAGAGTCTACTTTCCAACCCAAGTGGTTTCATGAATTAAAAGTGAGTGGAAGTTAGTCAAATTAATCAAACAAGATTCGTTGTCAAAACTGAGTTTTCGGGGCAGATTCTGAGTTGTGTTTGTGAGGTCAAAAACCATATCAAAACGTCTTTTTAATTAATGGGCTTGCTACTGTAGCAAGTTCATGATGTTTATGATTTTCTAGAATTTTTGTAGAATTTTCCTAAGTGTTTAAATGGGTCTGCTCAAGCTAAACTTTTTGAAGGTCGAATCAGGTCAAATTCTGGACACTTTGTGATGTTGAATTTTTATAAAATGGTTACACTCACTATTATTTTTATCCAAAAATCATAGAAGCTCACAACTCATTGGGGAGCTATGGGATGTGAGGAGAAGAACCAATTAGGTGTTTAAGTATTTTATTTAGAGTCATCTTGTGACTATAAAAACTGAGTAAAAAGCAGAAAGTTGAGAAGTAAAGTTTGTGAGGTAATTTGAGGTTAGCAAGTATGAGGAGTATATAGAAGAGTTGAATCAAGATAGGATATAGAGTATCCATCGTTGTGATTGTTACATCGACTTGGGTGTGTGACCTAATCGATGGTAACATATGTGTGTATTGTTTTGTTTAGATTCTTTGCAAGATTAAGTGAAGGAATTGGAATTTGCTTTGCATCAGGTGAGTTTTACAGTCCCACTTTTTACTTATATTTTGGGATGGAAATGATGCAAAACTGCTTTTGAATTATGAACCGTGATATGTGTTTTTTAAGTGTCGAACTATATGATTGCTATGTGCTATTGCTATATGATATGAATTATTGTAAGGCATGTGTATGTGAGGATGACATGACCTTGTGTGAAACCCGAACGGACTTAGCTAGTCAAGTGGGTCAGTCTTGCGTGGAGATATTGTGGGACGGAGGGGTACGATCCACCCTAGATATATGTGAATTTATTTTGTGATAGAATAGCCAAGCATATATGTTTGTAAATGTTGTTTTTGTTGATCGCGGTGTCATAAGTGAGTCTTAAACCTGTAACTCTCACCAACAATTATGTTGACGTTTTTAGCATCATTTTCAGGTGAGCAAAACATGTGAAGAGTTAGGAAGAGGAGTTAGTTGGACCATAGGCTTGCATGCGGAGTCTATGATTTATCTGTAGTTTTTTGTTTTCAATTGAACTTGTCATGTTTTGTTCTTCATGCATTATATGTTGGATTTTTGTTTTGGGCGTTGTCATAACACGCTTTGGATCTTGAAGTTTATTGAAAGTCATTTTTAGTTTTCTCTATTTTGACGCCTTGTATTGTAATGATGCCTATTGATCATGCCTTGCGATTCCGCCTTGGCGGGGTGTGACACATTAGATTCACCGTACTTACTACCTCTCATTATCAGAATGTCTTAAAGTAGACAGCACGATAAGAGTGAATGAGTTAGTTACTATCTGACTGATTGAGTCGTCAATACGTGTTTAATCTTCCCATGCCTGATGCCCTTTTGAGGCTGCCACAATGAACATGAGATCAAAAACTTGTTTGAAAATCAGTAGACATGTTAATGAATAAAGATTTTTTAAACATATCGAAAGTTTTATGTTTTCAAAAAGCATCCGTCAATTATTATTAATTCACACAGATTATGTTATTGTCTGTGTAACACCCCCAAAAACGTGTCGCAGCGAAAATGTGTCCAGGGCGTTACTTCATAATACAACAACACAAGATACAAGAGAACGACCTCTAAATGTGTTGTTTGAAAAGTAATCTCGTTGATTTCCTTGAAATTGATATAACATTTGTCCCATAATTGCATCACAAATGAAAGCTTGAAACAACCCAGTAACGATAATTGCATCATTTGTATACACAAGTAATCCATGAATGAAACTTGTCAACATTTCAGACTCTAGTGCACATCAAATAAACCAAGCATGCTATTCACCTAAGAAAAACATGCTTAACAAAGGTCAGCAACAAAAAAGTTGGTGATTCATAAGATTGTTTAAGTATAATGTTGAACCAACGGTTCTGTAAGTGTGTATAAACCATTTTAAATCCTTAAATGTCCTTAAACCAAAATGTAAGTATGGATTTTTTAGAAATCAAATAGTTTGTAAAGTAATGCATGACATATTCAATCCCAAATATTTTTACAAAAATTTACGTATGAACGAGTACTACAATTGTTCAATACATGTATGATATATATATCTATATATATAAATTTTATATAATAAAATGCATATAAATATAATATATATCACCAAAAGTTTCAAGCATGTAGTAGTTCTACTTAATTCAAGACACATTAAATATTCATGGTGTATAAAAACAATGATTTACAATTACTCAATATTGCATAGAACCGATGCAAACTAAACTATGTACCCATCGTAGGTGTCCCCTCCAAGAACACCCGAGCAGTAATGAAAACCATATGTACCCATCACATGTGTCCCCTCCAAGAACACCCGGGCAGAAATGAATATGTACCCCTCGCAGGTGTCCCCTCCAAGAACATCGGGCAATAATGAATATGTGCCCCTCGCAGGTGTCCCCTCCAAGAACATCGGGCAGTAATGAATATGTGCCCCTCGCAGGTGTCCCCTCCAAGAACACCGGGCAGTAATGAATATGTGCCCCTCGCAGGTGTCCCCTCCAAGAACACCCGGGCATTTAGTTGTAGTTATCAATACAATCCGCTTAAGCTAATCCGTAATTATTTCAAAAGTAAAGTATGTATTTATGACCAAATATAGATGTCACTAATTATCCCATAGCGAACTATGAAATAAGTATGCAAACCAATTTGTAAACGTCTATGTAACAACATACAGTCAATCATGTGAATGAATTTGTAACAAGCAGTTCTACCCCAAAAATATATGTAAAACTAGTAAAACATGGGCTATAAACTCACATCGATGTTTGTAGAACGATTGCAGGAACTGCAACATATTAAGCACAACCACAAACGTAAAACCAGGAACGGCTCCGATCAAGATGTTGCGATTTATCTTACGGCTAAGACCCCCTAGCCTAGGATAACGTATTGGGTTTTTTCCGATGAATTTGTTTTACGCCAACTGCGACACGTGATAAAGATTTTTAGATTTCCTTCCAATTGTCAATAAGTTTGGTGGTTGGTTAAATAAAATAAATCAAAAAGTAAACGCAAAGCATGTAATATATTCCGTATATATTACATATGAAAAATTAAACAAGTATATAATTCATGCCGTGAATTATATAATAAAGACAAACAATCCCAAGATGAATATGAAATATATAATACTTTGCAAGTATTATATAAGAAACATGGGAAACTAATTAAAACCACATAATTCGACACGTGTTCGGAAATCACCAATTTAATTAATAAAGCGTTCTTGTTACAAAACCAAACGAACCCTAATCCGTGTTACGAACAAATCAAACGTCCCTACGGCTGTCAACCTTAACCAAACGCACCCGTTCTTGTGAAATAATTAATCAAACGCACCATGGTAGTGCTATAGACAGTCAAACGCACCCTCGTGGGTTTCGAACAACCCAACGTACCCGTGGCTGTTTCTATACCAACCAAGCGCACACCCAGTTATGGAGCTAGCTGAGAAACCACAGAAACGAACCCACCCTTGTGGTGGCTCTTGCTGCCAAACGCACCCTTGGTGCTTAGTAATACCAAAACGCACCATGTTGGGTGTATGCGAACAAAACAAATGCACCCTTGGTGCTTATGAACACATCGAACGTACCCTTTGGTGCTTAATGAATACGAACCAGACGCACCCTTGGTGGTGAGGGTGAGATAGAGGTGCGGATGGTGGCGTGACAGCGGGGTGGAGGTAGTGCGGTTGTGATGATGGTGGAGTGATGTGGCTATGGCGCGGTAGTGGTGAGGATGTGTCGGTGGTGGTGGTTGTAAGTGGTGTGAAATTGATGATGTGGAGATGTAGATCGGGTAGATCTATATATTTTATAAATTTTGGGTTCGCTGGAGTGTGGCCGGAAAAAGGTGGCCGGCGGCGGTGGCCGGAGGTCGCCGGAAAATATAGAGAGGATGTGTGTGTTTATATCTAATGAAATGAAATAAATATTATAACTTTTATATATATATATATATTAAAAGTTATAAAGTAAAGTGGCAAGTCCAATATAGATTAGGGTTAATTTTATAAATATTTCCACAGGGACCAAAAGTGTAACTTTTGTAATATAATGGTTTGGGTCTCGTTTGGACTAGTTAATGAATGATTCATAACACGAAACGTGCGCCATTGCGTTTCAAATGATCTTGGCATTACCGGAAGGATCAGACAATTTCGTAGTAATGCATGGATCAAGGTTTAGGATGCGTGCTTAGACGAAGAGAGATGGTGATTGCTTATATGACGCAACAACTAGGGATTCATGTAAAGAATGACACGACTCACATTATAGACTTAGGCGTGATGGTTTTGCTCTAAAATGATAGAGGCATTATGTGTACGAGATGAAGAGTGTGATCTATACGGATCATAAAAGTCTCTAACACATTTTCAATCAGAAGGATTGAACCTGGGCAGAGACGATGGATGGAGTTATTTAAGGGTTGTTATTGCGAGACCAAGTACCATCTGGGAAAGGGCGAACATAGTTGTTACTGCATGGAGTAGGAAAGGAGGAGTGAGCCCAAGATGAGTTTGAGATATATGTATGACGATCTAAACTAAGATTAGAGAGAAGATATTAGTGGTATAGATTGAGATGTCCAAAGCAGAGAACGCGTCAACAGAGATGTTGCATGGCTTGGACTAACAAAAGGAGAAAAGAGATGGTGGTGGGTTATAATTTTTGGATAGAATTTGGATTCTTATGATAGGCAATGTAAGGACTTTGATTATGGAGGAGGTGCATGCGACAAAGTATTCTGTTTATCCTGGAGTGAGTAAGATGTAGTATGATCTTAGGTATATGAATTGGTGGCCGAGTATGAGGAAGGATATAGTTGGTGGTGTTAGTAAGTATTAAGCATGATTGAATAGAAGAATGAGCATCAAAGTCAGCAGGTTGTTATCTACAACCTGAGATACCCGATGGGAAGTGGAAAGGGGGAAGAGGAAAAGATTAACTATGGAATAGTAAATCTAAGGTACCAAGATCAGTAGTGGATGCGATGCGCGAGATTAGGGGTAATAGTCGATAGACTTACTAGTAATACCCATTTTAGCAATACGAAAAGAATATAAGATGGAGTAGTTGGCAAGTTTGTATGTAGATGAGGCAGTTTCAAGACATAGAGTGCATGTGTCGAGTATTCCTGATAGAGATGGAATGTATATTGAGGTTTTGAAAAGGGATATAGAAGCGGTTAGAACACAGGAGATATGAGGCTGCTACCATCCATAGACCTGAAGTCAGTAAGCGTACTTTTTGGACGTTGGAAAAATATGTTTAGAGCTTGTGTGAGAAATTTGGTGGTAGTTGGGATACTTAACTTTCTGTAGGTGATATTTCTCTAACAAAGATAGTTTATCATTCGAGCATTTCGATGTGTTTTCCTGGAACATTATATGAAGAAGAGCGTAAGTCGCCTTATTTAATAGGCTAGATTGGAGAAAGTAAATATTAGACTAAGAGTTGAGCAAGAGGAGAAGGGGGGCAACTAAGGTAGTCGTAATTAAGGAAAGGCTTAAGGAAGCCAAAGATCATCAAGAGAGTTAAGTTGATAGTAGAAATGAAACTTTTAGGGTTTAGTGTTGGTGATCATGTTATGATGAAAGTCTCACCTAAGAAAGGTGTAGTACGTTTTAGTAAGAAAGGTGAGTTAGCACCTAGGTATATATATAACAACCCACAATTTTCATAAATGTAATGTTGGGAATTATAGATTTGATGAGACAAAAGAACAAAAGAATGAAACAAGAAGGACTTAATCGACAGATTGGGAAGTTACAAGATGTAACTTAAAGAAGGACTTAATGATTGGGAAGTTACAAGATGTAACTTAATGATGGACTTAATGATAATTAATAGCATTAATGATGGACTTAATGATAATTAATAGCATTAATGTGTTTGATTAGAATTCTTTGTAACGTCTTATGCTCTCTCCTTATATAAAGAGACATAGACTCATAGGTTTTAATATCCATCATACATAGAACTCTCCCAATGAGAGTCTAGTTAGTTAGTTAGTACACCATAATTAGTTGGTGTAGCCCCATGTTATAGGTTGGGGTAAATAGGAATCGTTTGAATGAAAAACCTTGTTTGATAATATTGCTTTCTTATTATTCCGCTGCGTGTTCAATATTATCTGTAAAACGATCCTAGATGGGCTAAACGATTTTCAACATGTGGTATCAGAGCCATGGGGCTCTTGATCTGGGATCTACAAGGTTTTTGAAGAAACCCTAAAACCCTAATTTCAGAATCGATTTGTGGTTAAAGTTTTTATGGGGTTTTGATTAATTGATATATCATTATTTATAATTATCCTCCACCTTAATTGGTAATCAATACAATTGTATAACTCATTGGTACTATCAAGGGTTTCTATGAAAATGAAGGCACTGCCAAGGTACTTACCGAAAGTACTGCTTCTATTCAAAGTTCTGCCATTATGCTCAAAGTACTGCTCGTGTGGAAAGTATCGCTGTTATGTTCGAAGGTACTGCTAGTTTCATCCGAGAAGTTAGTTTATACTGCTAGCTTTGTTCGATATCGGACAGAGCGTAATTTTTGGTTCTCGGATGTGAAGACGATATCGTACAGTGCATATTTTTGGATGGATTTGAATCTCAAATGCTTTGTTTAAGGGGAAGATAATAATGGCTCGTATTGGAGATAATAGAAAGTGATATGAAGACAATCCGAATATTGCTTATTTGATGTCGTAGTTTAGTTTTCACAGTGCGTGTCTTATTCATATCTAAAGTTGTGGTTGGCTTTTACAGATAACTTGTTCGTGCTTACAATGGTGTGACGAAGACTTGACGAATCTAGCAGGTGTGTGATTTTTCTTATGAGTGCCCTTAATGCTCACACTGCTATCACTTTAAAGAGTTACGTTGTTGTGCTCAGTGTCTCATATAAGATGAGGATTTTTGTCAAGAGGTTGCGGTCTACTTATATTTCATAGATTTATTTATAAGTTCGACGTCACGTGGATAGTGCAAGACATAAGACACAAGTTTGGGAAATTCAACTTCTTCAACAAATTTGTTATACTCAGTTTTCTTCATCAAGTAATCATTACATAGAGCCTACAGAGTTCGAGATTCAAGAGATGGTAAACATATGGGTTTCAGGGGAAGCTTATTGTTTAATTGTTTAACCATCTACATGTACCACTTGAGGGGAAGTGTTTACAAGTTGCTTATCTACTGAAGACCCCTATTGGATGATTACAAAAAGGGGAAGAAGACTACAGAAGATTCGGATTGCAACCTTATTAGTGTGGTGACATGTTCAAGAAGATCTTAAGTCAAGGGAAGCATTGTTTCAATTCAGGGACATGATTACATCTCAACTTCCCAGGGAAGCTTAGGCTTTATGATGAAAAGTTCGTGGCAAGAACTTGTTTTGTTTTTGTCTCAATTCAAATAGGGAAGATTTGGTGGGAATTATAGATTTGATGAGACAAAAGAACAAAAGAATGAAACAAGAAGGACTTAATCGACAGATTGGGAAGTTACAAGATGTAACTTAAAGAAGGACTTAATGATTGGGAAGTTACAAGATGTAACTTAATGATGGACTTAATGATAATTAATAGCATTAATGATGGACTTAATGATAATTAATAGCATTAATGTGTTTGATTAGAATTCTTTGATCGTCATAGCTCTCTCCTTATATAAAGAGACATAGACCCATATGTTTTTAATATCGCATCATACATAAACTCCCCAATGAGAGTCCTAGTTAGTTAGTTAGTAGTACACCATAATTAGTGGTTAGCCCATGTTATAGGTTGGGGTAAATAGGAATCGTTTGAATGAAAAACCTTGTTTGATAATATTGCTTTCTTATTATTCCGCTGCGTGTTCAATATTATCTGTAAAACGATCCTAGATAGGCTAAACGATTTTCAACATGTAAATATCCATCTATTAAGTTAGATGATGTACAATCTATCAGTTATATATGAAATCACCTTTTTCAGGGAAATTTTTCGCTTTATTACATTACATTACTTTGCTAATATCTCAATATGCAATATAACCTGCATAACTCAAGTTAACGGACTCGGACAACCTACGTATGGCAATCCTATCTTCATATATTTCAAGAAAACATCATAACATATCAATTCAATATCATAATATCAATATTACAAGGTACATTATTCCTAAAAGGTACCATTTGCAACATCATATCAAAACGGGCTTTAAACCATTATCGGATGCCCTAAACCCTAATCTCATGGAAGGGTTAACCCCTAAAGTGAATGCACAAGATACTAAAGCATATGTACAAGTAATATGATATCTCATTTGAAATATAAATTCTCTTCAAGTCAAAGTACAAATCTCTAAAAGCTCAATGTACAAGTCATTAACCATGATCTCTAAAATAGCCGTTTTACCTCCGTTTTCATTCTAATTTCTTCACCACCACTTAAGCAAGTTACTAAACTCATTTTACAAGGTTTAAACCCTAAATATTCTATTCATAAGCTTTCATACATCTTTTTACACTCAAAACCCTAATTCAAAACCCTAGACCCTAAAACCGAGCTAGTTTCTAAACCATGACTCGTTTCTTGATTTTTACCCATTGTAAACCTAAACCAACTCTTAAATAAGTTATAATAACATTAATTACAACATCCTCAATCATACTCCTCACATTTCAAAAATCATTTTCTACATCAAGTACACAAAGAACGAATCCAGAGAACCTTAATGATGCATAATTGTGATTTTGAACAACCCCCCCCCCATTTTAGACCATCCTACATTCTCAGTAAGGCAATCAAGAGTCATTGTAAACTCATAAAATGAGTTTAAAAATCATCATCAATCACTATCTTGACAATGTACCTTAAATTCAAGCTAGAAAACCCTAAAGGATTCAATTTGTGCCCTAATCTCAAAACCGCGACTATTTTCTTAATTTTGACCCATTTCAATTCAAACCACTTATCATTTCTCGTTAATTATCCAATATATAAGCCTCATGAACACATATTAACAATTACATTACATTCATATGCGAAATATAAGCTTTGAAACCTATGAAAACCTTAAACCGCATACAACCAAACCCGCGACCCTATTTCTTTGTTTTAAACCCGTTTTAACCCAAACCAATTCCTAATCTTTGCTAATTACTTTAATACCAGACCTTAACAACCTATTTCATCTATCCTTAATCATTATAAACACAATGTACCTTGGAAAAACCCTTGAACACCACGTCAAGCCCAAAACTGACCCGAACCACTTCCATATTCATTTTGACCCATTTAAAATGCTACCATGTGCAAATGACCACCCAAGAACCCTTCTAGATTCATAGTAGCAGCTTACTATGCAGCTTTGACTCCTCCATGGTCAAGAATGAAGGCACCATGTGCTTGTTTTTGCTCCATTCAGCCGCGGCAGCAAGAAGAGAAAGCCACCTCATTCAAGCTACTACTAGACCTCCCACCATTGCATTTATAGCTTCAACACCTTCAATCCTAGCTTGTACATGTGTCTAGACCAGAGATAGAGCTTTGCTTACTCCTCTTGAACTCGCACAAGTATAAATAGAAGCCATCCTTGTTCATTTGAAACTCACACCCCCCATCTTCTTACTATAACCCTTAAGGCAGCAATCCTTTGCTCCCATATGATCCTAGGATCAACATAAAGACTTTCAAGAAGTGAGCCTTGAAGAAAACCTGAAGCCCGGGAGGACGTTACTCTAGCCGAACGGAAGCCGAAAGTCCCGATTCTACCCTTTCTAAGCCATAAGCGCAAACCAGGTTCTATAAGCTTCATATTCTGCTCATGTAACATTATAAGGTTCATTATGACCTGCTAAAATCATAATAAAGTGGGGGCGTTGGGGGGGGGGTTATTTTCGGAAGACGCATAAATAACGCTAAAGGGGTTATGAATTTTTGATCCTAAAAAGTGTGAGGGGCGGGGGGGAGGGGGGGGCCCGAAACCCCTATTTTCATGTGTATTTACTTAAACTGTGGGTTAAACATGTAAAATTATGTTATAACCTTATATCCTAATAAGCTATTATAGATGTTAAAATAATTTACTTTGATAATCATGAGAGAATTTGATCTTAAAAACCCCGGGTGTTATTTCATTTTGACACCCTAATTTGAACCCATTTTACCTTTTTAGCTAACGAAATCGTTAAATTAAACTATGTTTGTGGTTAAATAAACACTAAAGTTAGTTTATTATACTTATAAAATGACTATTGAAATGTTAAATTAAAGCCTTGTCATGGCGAATTTGGATAGTTTTGTAATTAATAATCCATGCAATGGGTATATAACATAAATTATATAAAACTTTATAACTAAAGGAGGACTAAAAGTGTCCATTTTATACAAAGTTATAACTAAAGGGTCCTATATGGCTACGAGTCACTTTTTAAAGTATAAGTTTATTTAAGTATATCAATAAAAGTTGAAGGACCAAAGTCATAAAAATGCAAACCCTAGGGGTCTACTTGCAATTTTCTAAACCCCAGGGTCTAAAATGTAACATTTTTGAATAAGTATAAAATCATAATCCACAAACATTACCCAAACATAACTTTTAATTAACGCTCCTCATGCTTAACATTTATAAATAATGAATAAAATGCTTAAAACTGCTTATGTTCTAATCCTTATATCATTCATCATTAATGATCATTCAAAAATCATGTATCCCGGATCCAGAATCATACCACAAAACTATGAGGCTTCATAATTACAAAGATTCAGCCTTGGTAATTACAAATTCGGGTCTGATTTTTTTAGGTTTACGATTTAAAGTGCCTTAGCTCGTCAAACGTTTACCGAATGACCTCTAAATTATGATGGCCCGAACGGTGTTATGATAATTTTTATATTAAAACCAACATCGAATCCAAAAAATTAATATATACAAACAAACTGAAGACTTACCCTAAGTTAACCAGGTTGTCCATGTGATTGCCGTGTTTGAAGCCGTTACTTTCATTCCCCTAAAATTAGCTAACAATTTTCCCTAAAACGTTCCGTGTGAGTTCATAGCCTCGCATTTCAATCTTTTTATAAACCCCGCAAGGGGGGATAATGCTACAACATGAATGCAAATAATTTCTATTGCACTTTCAAATTACTAAAGCCTTAGTAACTTCTTTGCCTTTAAGTCCCCATAATCATGAACCATTAATTACTCTCCATAGTAAGCGTGAATGTTGTGAATATATATATTTTGGTTGGACTCCCTGTTGTTGGTATATCCAGTAACGATAACCAATCGCACATCATTAGAAATCACGCGGGTATTTTGGCAAAGGTGCCCGCAGGGGCAATATTATCATTAAAAACCTAAGGCCGATTCATGAGCTAATGGCAATAAAAAATTATGTTTTTCGAATACCGGGTATAATATCAACGTAACCCGTAATATCGCATTTGCATTCAAATAATATTACTTACACCTAATGGATTTTCACTCAACCATTTTGTTGACTTTTATAGCAAGTTTTATCTTGAGGTAACAAAATGGGCACGGAGTGACGAGGACATGAAGATGGGAAAAAACTGTATTATCATATCAAAAAGTTGGTAATTTAAATTACTAGAAACCGCTCTTTTGTACCAATTCTGATGAAAAAATGAAATGATAACTTTACTTTCAAAAATGTACTCTATTAAGTAATCGTTTTTCTATGCTTAAGACAATTGTACCTTGAAGGATAATACCCCCGATTAGCAACCGCGCTGCTATATGTAAAAATGGGGGTGTTAAAGATTTGGTATCATAGTCAACGTTATAGAGAACAAGGTTGAAACCTTAACTATAACTATTTTTCTTTTTCCATCAAAGAAAGTCCTCTGTGCCGCTATATCTTTCGGAATGGTATGTAAAGTTACATAACTATTATATTACTAGATAAATAACTTATATTATTTATCGCTGGGTTATTAACAAAATGATGTCTTCCCCCGATCGTCCTATTTCTAATTTAGAGGATGATTTTTCTTCCAATTTCCCAAACTATCTTCCTCCAATTTCTCCGGATTATGTCCTGGCCTCTCCAGGAAAAACGTACTCCAGTGCTTCCAATTCATTTGGAATTTTCCCACTAACTTCATCAACTCTATCTCCTGACGATCCATACTAAGAAGTTATAGAAGCTTTCTATAATGAAAACCAACATCCAAATATCATACCTCCTAAAACTCAAGATTTCTTTCTAACAGAAGGACTCCTTTCACCAATGCAGTTATCTCCATCTACCCCATCTCAACCTCAAGCTCTTGAGATTGGTGAAACTTCCTGGAAATCAGTTATCAAACGTCATGAAGAGCAAATTCAGGGTATCCAATGTTATCTAGAAGAAATCCCTCCTGAACGTTTTGAACAGATTGAAAACGGCATCGAAGGTCTCGGTAAAGGAACAATAATCATCCAACATAATTTTGACGCCTTAGCAGTAGAACTCCAGTAAGCTCATACTTAGATTACTAAACTCTAGAGAAAGCAAATAGGATCCAACCATAAGATCTCCTTAGCTCGCTACAGAATTGCTGAATTGGCAGAAGTCATCAATGATATGGAAACTCGTCACCAAGAAGACATAGAAAGACTCATGAACTCTATCATCGAACGTCCAGTAACTGCATTCAGTTATCATCTATGTTTCTAGTTTCTAGTTTAAAATCCAGTATTTCGCTTTAAAAACCTACCATGGGGAGATGGGGTTGGATTGGGTTATCGGGGGGGGGAAGGGGTAGGGGGCGGGGGGGGGCGGGGGGCAGCGCGGGGGGGGGGGGAGGGGGGGGGGGGGGAGGGCGGGGGGGAGGGGTTCTTGATCTGGCGAGTATGAGGGTCGGTGGTGGGGTGATGGGAGCGATGTATGGGGGTGAGTAGTAGAGGGGGGGTCATTGTTGTGAAGCACAGACCAGGAGAGAATTAGCGATGAGGATACTGACGTAGTTAAGAATTTTAGTGATTTATGCTGTAATACATGGAGTGGGGGGACAGTGGGAAAGGCCTTGGAATAGGTGTCGTCGTATATCATACTAACACTGCGGGTAATGGTGTGGTATGATCTTTTCTTTACAACCACTAGGTTTACAATATTATATGGCTCATGTTCACCTCGATTCAACATATATGATTGCCATAGTCTCGTGACTGTCAATTATTCATATCTACTTCCTATGGTCGCATTTCCCGTTCTTTCCGTATTCACATCTATCTCATACCAGGGCGCGTTGTGCACAATACGGGTATTTTAGGATGCTCATGCATGCATTCATTCCCATTAACATATCTCCTATGCAAAGCTCTCAATAGAGTGTACTTTATATGCGCGTGAGGTAGTAAATATGCACACATAATACTTTCTCTAGAACAGACTTATCACGAGTCACTATTTCGCGCTTCGATTGTATAAAGATCCAATTGTCTTACGAGACACAAGTGTTAAGTCTACTCCTATCATTCGTTCAATTTAGATGATTTATCACTCGCGTGAAGTTTAGTCATAAATAGTCTATTTGCGTTTGTGATGTATAATAACATGAGTTTATGCCTCAAAGAAGAGCATTAGATGGTTTATCAACATGTGTTCGTGAGGCAACGCGATATACTACAGCTACATCATCCTAATCTATTAAACATTAATGGATGCATTTCTTTTTGGTAGAAAAGATAAAGCGCTCCAAGCTGAATAGAGCGTAGATCCACCCAACGATTACGAGGCTCATCCACTATGCATAAGACTTTCTCTATCCAGGACATGTCTGCACAATACAGATGCTAAGTGTTTGAATCCTAAGCTAGGAGAGAGTGATCACACCACCGTTCCATACTGGAACTCCTGGCAGGATGCGAAATGTAACGAAGACATATATCTAGCAAGAGACGTATCTATATGAGCCATGTGACGGACATCTGCTTTTGATTAACTTCTACTTTAATGTAGTAAACATGGTAAGATCTACGTACGGAGCATGCGAGATCAGACATTCTTTCAAGTCTTCGCGAATGGATACTGTGTACAACAATCTGTAATGATCCGTGAGATCAGGCTGTGGCTCGAGCTGCATCCTTGCTACTTTCTAAGTCAGGGACAACTGCCGAAGAAAGAGAGCACAAGTAGACTTTTCTGAGACTATCGCTTGGTGCTGTAGTACTTTAAGGTAAAACTGAAGCGAAGGAGTGTGTCCAGCTTAGTCCTGGTGGAATGACCATATGGCCTGATTGTGGGGCCGTAGGAAAATTAAGTAACCGTTGCTACTGGTACTATTAACCTGACGATGCCCTTGTGTCCTGGTGGAAAATAGAGCATCAAAGTCCAAGCTCCAAGCTCCACCTAGGGTAAGGGAGGAGATGAGGAGGCAGGGGGGGGGGGAGGCCGGGGGGCGCGAAGACTCGAAAGATAAATCAAACAGGCTGGATCCCGTACGAAGTCTATAAAAAGTAAGGTCTATCTCTGCCACGAAGGCGGAAAGATCAGAAGTATTGTATGTCAGACCCGGACGTGCTACTTAGTAACACAATCTGACATTGATAAATAAAGGAGAAATGATACTTAGAACTTTACAACCTTATCGTTGAAATTGTAAAAGGGAAAATGATCTTTCACAAGACACTTATAGTAATAGTTCTATGATCCAAAAACATGGTGCCAAACAACGATGAAAACTCTTACCGCGGAAAATGTAATCTGGTCTTACTCAGGAGGTGCTATCCCCTGCGAAGCATTGAAAGCGAGATAGTGTATTGCCTACTATACAGACGATAAACTCTTGAAGCTTTTATCAGGAGGTCGAGCGCCTCTCAAATCCTGACAAACATTAAGAGGAAAGCATTCTGATACAACGAGATAAGGCGCTCTATAAACTGGCATGAGATCAATTAAGGCCCTAAGCATGCTCAATGCAATTTATCTACGGTAATGTAGACATACACGATTATCATACTGTCAAGAAGATGTGTAATTGTACGTACACAGAATAATAAGCCAAACTGCTATGGACAACAACATTAATGCTCCATCATATGCCCCATTCATGCAATCTCAACAACAAGCAGGAGACGAACGGAGGAAGGACGAGAGAAAAGAAGTTCTGTCAGATAACAATGAGATGAAATGTGCTAACAGTCCTTGTATCTGACGCCATCAGTCTCTTTCAACATCACTACAACTGGTAGGGAGGGATAGATAACAAACATTAGTCTAGTTTATGTCTGGATGGAGCGTTCGACTTCTAGTCTATGACTTACGGTTTCTCATTGGCATACGTAGTCGCTTAAACATTACTTTGTTACGTTTAGTCCAATTCGCCTCTTTCGAGGTCTATGTTCGTATGGCTTGCACTTGGGACATGCTTAAGATTTTAAGAGGTTGTATCCATTAGCCGAAGGTTGGGCAGCTATGACAATTCACTTCAATGCTTCGAGCTGGTCTCGCTACCTTCACCGATAAAAAGTGCTTTTGAGGTTTCACAAGATTATCTATGCGATTGTTACCTATTTACCGAGGTGCAATGCTCACCATTTAGTCGTGGGGAGACACACAGAACCTATTCAACGATTTCTTAAAAGCTGTGACATTACATAACTATGGAATCGTATCAGTTTGACGTCACTTAAGATCATTTCCCTTTACAATGCAGATTGTAAAGTTCTTCTTCCATCTTTCGACTCAGTCCGGGATTAATTTTACTGTAGTTTCTTGTTCCAGAACGCATTTTTCTAACGACATCCTTTTGGTGACTTTTGACTCTAGGCTTGCTCATTATTCCGCGTCTGAGGGGTTATTGGGGGTACGTTTTGGGGTTGAGGATTATGTTGGGGGTTTGATGGGAAAGGGTATTGATGTGGGGTTGGGGAGGAGAATGAGTGCAGGGTGAGCAGTCCGGATTATTACTTGATGTGTCGAGGTGCAATATGCCCAATATCCACAGCCCTCATGTTATTAGTCACACCAGAGCCTATGGTTAACGTCTGATTGGGCTTTATAAGTACCTCTAAGTACTGTCCCAAGTTTACTGTTATCTTAGGTTTGACCATTTCACTCGTATCCACAACCTCTGCAGGTACAAGGCGATCGTATAGACACTACTGACATGTACCATCGATACTTACAATATTTACGCACCTTAGACGAAATTAATAGTCTCTCTCTACTGCTCGGCCTTCACATCGATGCCCTATTCGAAAGTAATGACTTCAAACTGATGCATTTGGATCACTATTTCATAGAACAACTCACGTCGATATAAGTGTAAACTCTTCTCTGACGGTCATGTCACCTGCGTCGATAGATTCAGTAGACCGAGTAGAGAAGTGAGAGAACCCGAGGTTTCTTGGGAACACAGATAATGATCATCTTTACAGTATTCACTTCCTTGTTCGTGCCTTTCCACTTGCAGCTTCTAGTAGCCCAGGAGGGTGCCCTAGATGCACTACGTACACGCGGAGCTTCACCCTTTGCGCTAATAGGGGCAATTTACTCTAGCACGTTATTAAGTCAGAAAAGCTGAGGTGGGCTAGCGCTGCACTGTATTGCTTGAGCTTTGCTCTGGTTTGGTATGAAATACATAGAGTCATACTAGCTACGCTAACACGAGTACGAATTAAGCAATTGCTGTTAGATCTTAAGCTGGAATGCTGATTACTCGGTGATGATGTAGCTCGATGCTCAAAATTTTTAGTAGAGGCTAAATTCACTCAGCTCTCACCTTAAAACTTTTACAGATATAATCCATATCTATTTATACAAATAAAGTAGTTATGAGATGTGGGAAGTGGTCGATTTGAGTGAGCGAAAATAAATTTGTTATCCGATAGTGAAATACTCAGTGTTGGTAAAATAGAAACTAATTCTACATATTTTTAAATAGACAGATAAAGAATAGCGATTGTGAATAGATGAATGCTTTAGGAGATGACGAACAAGGATTATGTATAATAAAGTGAAGAGAGATGATAAATTTTGATTACAGATGAGGCGTATGATTGTATGAATAAGAGCAATGGATGGATCGTAAGGAAGTGTAGTGAAAGAAATACAGATCAGATGTGCTAAAATGAAACAATGGCAATATGACCGTTTTAGTAGATTTCAAAAAAAGCGACACTACATTGGTATTCCTAACTCTTCATATAGACGCTAGCTACATTGCACATTTCTCTACTATGTATGTTAGAGACTAAGCTTTCCTTTTATTATACCTACTCTAACAAGCACTTAACCACAGATTGCATCAATGAACATCAAAAGCCATAAAGGTATTCTTGCAGTTTTTTTCTAATGAGAATTATCCTCTAAACACATTCCACATGCACGCTTAGAGTAACTTCCTCTACGCATTGACAACTACTGTGAACTGTCCTAGAGTTACATCTGAGAGTCTACGATATGCGGACTAAGGAATGTCTCTTCACACGAGTCGAATATGCTACAGTGTTCTGCTAGTTAGCGAGAGATATCGACAGACAGTTTCAGATGCATCTGTCATGATCTTAGTCTGCCAAATCTTCTTGCGCCGCACAGCTGTATCTGTGCACATATTCGATGCTTAGGAGTAAGAGAGACATCTAAGCTCTAGTAGTTTCAGGCACTCCCTACTGATATGCTATTGCTCTAAAGTCATATACTATAAGAGAAGAGGGCGACGGAGATATCCTGGTTTCTAGCTATCTTAGGCGCTCTATTTGCAGGTAGGAGGGGGGGTAACTAATGTAGAAAAGGCGTCAACTAACTTCTATGCTGGGAGCGTAGTACTTACTGCTAAGTTTCCTAAGATTACGTCAGACACATTAGGCATCTGATGACATTGATTTTCCAATCTGATTATCCAGAGACCACTTCTAGAAGTCTATTCGGAATTCAGTTGCACCTTCGGGGGTTTAGTGGGGAGTAGGGGAGCTGTGTCACAATCTGAGAGCGGATGAACACGCTTGCCAAGTTTGACGACGGTATTCATCCTGATCTGATTGTACTGATACAGTCGGAGAGAGTTTCCCTGCCAGATTGTAAGCTCGTTCATTCGACGTTTGACCAATTCTACATAGAGACTAGAGTCGCTTGAGGAAGTGTTCGCGCGACGCAATCTCGGCGAGGAAAGCTTGAACGTGCTTGTGGAGAGAACAGGGGGTCAGATGCGCGTTAGCTATATCAAGCCATTCGGTCCGATCACTTGAGGAATTTAGAGATCGTCTTCTGATTAGATATAGATCAGATCGGATGATGTGGGAGTATTATTACATTATGGAGGTATGAATAGCTTTATATAGTGGTTGGTTGTTGCAAGTTGTGATGTGAGGGGGGGGGGGGGGGGGGGGGAAGCTTCTATAACTTCTTAGTATGGATCGTCAGGAGATAGAGTTGATGAAGTTAGTGGGAAAATTCCAAATGAATTGGAAGCACTGGAGTAACACTATTGCTGAGACGGAATGGTATTGTTTAATGCTTTATTGGTTAGAGTGTGGGGGGGGGGTTTTTTTTTAGGGGGGGGGGGGGGGGGGGGGGTTTGGTTTATGATAAGAGTTTGGTTATTGTGGTAAGTGAGGGGGGCGCTTTATGATGGGGGTGGTTGTTAGAATGAGTGTTTGTTGGTGTGTGGGGTGTGTGATGTTGTTTTTGTGGGTGGTTAGGATATGTAATGGAAGTATGGTGTGTGAGGATATGTGGGTAGGACGGTGGTTTTTTTTTTGTTGGTGTGTGGTTATGGGGGGATTAAGACGGAGAGTGTTAGGGGTAGAGGGTGTTAATTTGAGGTTATAAAAATGGGGTATGTGGATTAGTTAGTTGAGGGGTTTGGTAGGATTGGTATTGTGATGTTGATTGGGTTTGAGGTGGTATTTTTGTGAGGGGGTTTGTTTGTGATGGATTGTGGGACTGATGTTTTTTGTTTTTTTTTGTTTTTTTTTGTGTTTTTTTTTTTTTTTGTTTTTTTTTTTTTTTTTTTTTTTTTTTTTTTTTTTTTTTTTTTTTTTTTTTTTTTTTTTTTTTTTTTTTTTTTTTTTTTTTTTTTTTTTTTTTTTTTTGTTTTTTTTTTTTTTTTTGTTTTTTTTTTTGTTTTATTTTTTTTTTTTTTTTTTTTTTTTTTTTTTTTTTTGTTGGGGGTATTTGTGTGGGAGTGTTGAGGTTTTGTATTATTTGGGTTGGTGTTATGGTGGGTAATGATGATAGGAAGTGGATCGAAGGATGGTGGGGAAGATGTGTTTATGAGTTTTTGATTATATTGGGGGGGTGGGGTTTGAGTGGGGGTTTTGTGTTGGGGTTGGATTGGGGGGATGTGGAGGGGGTAGTGTGTGTAAAGGGGTGGTTTTATGTAGGGGGTGGGGGAATGGTAGATGGTTTGAAGTGGAAGTGTGGGGGGTTGTTTGTGGGGAAAAAGAGGGTAAGGGATTTTGTATAAGGGTGGGAAGTTGGTGTGGGATTGGGGGGGTGGGATGGTAGGGGTGTATAATGATGAATTAAATTTGTGTGTTTGGGATATTATGAATAGAGGTAGTGGGTTGGTTGTTTGGGGATTGTGGTGGTAGTTTTGGATTTGGGTTGTAGTATTGTGGTTTGGGTTTGTGATGTGTTTTTTTGGGGGATGGTGGGGGTGTATGGAGAAAAAGGAGGGTGTTTTGTGGGGTTTGGAGGAGTGGGTTAGAAAGGTTATGGTGTGGTTTGGGGTGAGTTGTGTGTGGGGGGTTGTTTGTTAAGGATTAAAATTGATATGTATTAAGGGTTGTGTGGTGAGGTGGGGGGTGGGGGGGGTGTGTGTTTGGGTGAGGGGGGGGGGGGAGGTGTTTTTTTGTTTATGTATAAGGGGGGGAGGAATGAGTGGGGTTTGGAATGGATGGTTTAGGGGGATAGTGATAGGGTTTAGGTTTAAGTTATTAGATTAAGGGTGGGTTGTATTTTGGTTTAGGGGTTGTGTTAAGAAAGTGGGTGGGGGTGTTGGGGGTGATAGTATGGTGGGGGGTTTGATAAGGGTGTGGTTGGGGTGTTTTTGTGTTTTTATGTTATGGGGTTGATGGGGTGGATTGAGTGGTTGGGGTTGATAGTGTGAGGTTGGTTTGGGGGGGGGGGGGGGGGTTTGGGGGGGTGTGTGGGGGTGTAGGGGATTTGGGGGGTATGGGGTGTAAATGGGGGGTGTTTTGGATGGGTGTAAGTGGGGGGGGGATGGTGGTGGTAGGGGGGGGAAGATTAGGGTGTGGTAGTTTGGTTTAAGGTGTTGGGTTTTTGGTATGTTGTGTAAAAGTGTGGTTTAGGGGTGTTGTGTATAGGGGTGGGAAGGGTGTTGTTGGGGAGTTTTGGGTGGGGGTGTGTGTAAAAGAAGGGTGGTGTTGGTATTGTTATTTGAATTGGAATATTAGGTGGGTTATGGGATGTGATGGGTGTTGGTGTTGTTTAGTTTTGTGTTGTGGGTTATATTATGTGGTTGGTTATGGAGGTTGAAGTTTTGTTTTGGGGGATTAGGTGGGGGGGGGATTTTGGTTTTATAAGGGGGGGGTTTGATTTGGATGATGTAGGTGATTGTAGGTGGGTTATGGGGTGGAGGGTGTGGGGGGGTTAAGTTGGGTATTGGTTAAAGTGGGTTGGTTATAGTTTTGGTGGAAGGTGGGTAGGGGGGGGTGGATTTTTGGATGTTATAGGTGGGTGTGGGGGTTGGGATATAGGTTGTGGAGATGGGTATTGTGATGTTATGGTTTATGTGTAGTTATGTTGTGTTTGGAGTTGTGTAAAGGGTGGTTGAGGGTGGAGGGTGGTTGGGATGTGAGGTAGTAGGGGAGAGGGGGTAGAAGTTTGTTAGTAGAAAGGGAGGAGGGAGATTGAGGATAGAGGGGGTGATAGGGGGTGGTGAAGATGTGATGTGGTGATTTGGTGGGATGGAAGGTTGGTGTGTTTTTGGGTGGGGATTTTATTGGTAGGAGTGGGTGTATGGGTAGTGGGATTTGGTGTTAATGGAGAATTGAGAGTGAGTATATGTATTAGTTGTGGTTGGGGGGGTTGGAGTGTTAGGGATTGGGGTGATAGGTGTCTTGGGTATGTGGGCGGGTCTGAGGAGTGGCTTGACGAGGCTGAATGTCATATGGCATGATAAGGGGAATCAGGAGGTAGTGGGGATGGGGTGAATAGAGGATGTGTTGGCGGATGAATTATGATTAGCTTGTTGGGATGGGGGGGGACACTGGGGATATGGGGTGAAGTGTATTAGTGGGTCATATTGTTAGGAAGGGGTAGATGTTTGGGATTAGGGGGTTGATTTGGGGGGGAATTGGGATATTGGGGTGTGTATGTTGAAGTAGTATTGTTTGAGGGTGGAAGGAGGGTTGTGTTTGGTGATTATTTGTGGTTGGTTTGGGGGGGGTTTTAGTGGTTTTAGTTTATTGGGGAAGAGGGGGGTTGGTGAGGGGTAGGGGGATGATGTTATAATGATTTTTGGACAATGTGTTGTTAGGGAAGTGGTGTTAGATTGGGTGCTGGTGCTGTGTGTATGGGATTTATATGTAAAGTTTGTGTTGGGGGGGGTTTGTTTTGGGATTTTTGTATGTTATTGTGTGTGAGTTGTGGTATGTGTGGCTATTTGGTTTTAAGGTGGGGGGGGAATTGAGGTGTGTGTGGTGTGTTTGTGGTGTGTGTGTGGTGTGTGTTGGTGGGGTGTGGTTGTGTTGGGGGTGTTGTGTGTGTGTGGGGGTTGGGTTGTATGGGGGATTATGTGGGGTTGTGTTGTTGTGGTGGTTCGAATATTTGGTTTGTAATGGTAAGAGGTTGGGATTAGTGTGATGGAGTGGGTAAGTTTTTAATGGTGTATTTTGATAATTTTAGGGATGTTTGTAGGTGGAGGTGAGGATGGGTGGGATTGGGTTGTTTGGGTTGGTTTGTTGTATGGTGGTTAGGGTGGTGTTGGGTTGTGTTTGGGTAGGTTTTATTTGGATGTGGGGGGGTGGGGTATATGGGGTTATTGAATGGTTTATGATGGGGGTTGTTAGTTGCGAGGGTGGGAGTGTGGTGTAGGTTGGGTGGTGGGTTAATTGGGAGGTTTGAGGAGGAAGAGTTAGTTGTTAGGGTTTTCCTGGTTAATTTGTGTTGGTTAGGGCTTGTAGTGTGGGGTTTATATTGATGTTTAAGTGGGAATTATGATTGGTGTGATGCTGGGGGATGGTATGGGAATGGGGTAGATGTTGTATGTGATGGGAGAGTTAACGGGTGATAAAGGTTGTGGGCATTTGGGTGTTATTTGTAAGGTATTGTGTGATTTTGGGGTATTGGGGGAATGCAATTGTGGGGTTTAACTTGAACTTATTTGGTGGTGTTGGGCATCCAGATTAGGGTGTTATAAAAGTTGGAGTGGTTGTTATATTGGGGTACAGGTTGGTTTAGGGAAAGTGTTTTTTGTGATGTTGTGTTTGATGTGTGTGGTTGTGGGGGAGGGTTTGATAGTAGTGTTAGGGATTTAATTTGGAAGTGAAGGTTAGGTTGGTGGATGTTTTGTGATGTGTGTAGTGTATTTGGGGTTGGGTTGGTTGTTTGCAGTTTTATGGCAAGGTTTTTAGGTGTGGGATGTGTTTAGGTTTGTTTGGTCTGATTAGTTAGTTGTGTGGTGTGTATGGTGTGTTTTGAGTGGTAAGGATGTGGGTGAGTGTGATATGTGTTGTGTTGTTATAATAGGTTATGTTTTTGATATGGTGTTGAATTATTGGGGTTGATGGAATAGTGAAGTTGGAAAAAATTAAGTGTTATGGGGGAGTATATTATTGGTTTGGGGGGTAGTTGTTAGTTAGTATTTAAATGGGTGGCTTAGGTAGTGGGTGTGGGGTGGTTTTAATGGTGTGATTGGAGAGGTTGTGTTGTGTTGAAGTTTTAGGTATTTTTGGAGTTGATTTATAGGTTGGATGGGTTGGTGATGGTTGGGAATGATGTTGAGTGTTGGTGATGTTGAATGATGGTTGGGGTAGAGTGGGTTATGAATGGATGGTTGAAGAGGGGTTGGGTATGAGTTGTTAGGAAATTGAGGAGTTGTTGGAAGGAGGGGGTGATGGAGGGTGGGGGAGGGGGCGAGATGATTTGATTGTTTGAAATTATTGAATGAAACTTGGGGTGTGGTATTTTATTTATTGGTGGGAGTGATATTAGGATTATTTTGGGGAGTTAGGAAAAGGGTTGGGGTTGGGTTGTATGAGAAAGTTGGTTTTATTTGGAGGGGGGGGGGGAAAAGTGTAGGTTGTGAGGGAGGGTTATGGGATAATATAGTTTTTGGGTGATTGATAGTTGAGCAGGTTGGGAGGAAGTAAAGGGGGGTTTATGAATTGTGGAGGATGTTTTTGGATAGGGGGGGTTTAAGGAAAAATTGGGGGTATGGGTTGGGGTTTATTGGTTTTATTGTTGGAGGAAAAGGTTTAAATGTGGGGTAATGAGAGGGTTGAGATTAGAGGTGGAAGTGGTTGGTTGTAGAGTGGTTATTTAGGTGGTTGTTATTTGGGGGGGTTGGGTTGGGGGTTGGAAAATTTAGGGGGAGGTTGGGAGGGATAGTGAATATGTAGGAGTTATTGTTGTTTGAGTGGGTTTGTTTTGGGGTGTACGATTAAGATGGGGTATTTTAAATGAGTGTGGTTATAGTGATATTATTAGTTAAAGGTTTGTGGTGTGAATATGTGGGTGATGGTTGATAATGTTGTTTTTGATATATAAATGGAGTGGTGGAGATTGGAGGATGATATAATGGGGGGTTATATTAATGGGTGAGGTTTTGAATTAAATATTAGGGTTTGTGTGTTGTTAAATACGGGGTTTATATTAGTAGTATGATTTGTTGGATGTGGAAGGTGGGAATGATGTTATAAGAAGGATAGTTTGAGAATTTGTAGTGAATGGTGGAGGAAAGGTTTAAGTTATGGGGTGCGATTTGAATAATTTTTGTGATAGGTAGTGTGATGAGATATGAATGTTAATTTTGGTAAGAGGTAATGTGATATTATTTGAGTGGATGTGTTTAGTTTAGGAGGGGGTGTTTAGTGATGTTCGGATTATGTTATGAGATGGGATATTAGATGTTTGGGGGTGATTTTGGTATGGTATGGGGGGTTTGTTATGTAGGGATTTATGTAAGGTGATGAATGATGGAGATTTTTAAAGGGGTTTGTTTATTGTGGTTATTGGGGTGGGGATGTAATTTGGTTGGTTGTTGTGTTGTGTGTTGTGGTGAGTGATTGTTAGATTTTAAAATGTTTTAGGTTAATAGTTTGAGGTGCGAGGTTTTGGGTGGGGGGTGTGGAGGATTTTAAGGGGGGGTTGAAAATGTGATTTTAAATGGGAGCGTGTATATGGGTTTTGAGGGGTAAATGATGTGAGGGGTATGTGTTGTTGGGTTATGGATGGAGTTGTTTTTTTTATGTGGTGATTTATTGGGGGGGATGGATTTAGGTGGAATTGGGTAAAATTAAGTTTTAGGAGTATAATAGTTGGTGGGGGGTAGTTATTAGTTAGAGATGGGGGGATTGGGAGTGGGTGGGGGGTTGGGGTGTGGTTTTAAGTGGGTGGAATTGGAGAGGGTTGTGTGGGGTGTGTGAAGTTGGTAGGGTATTAGGGTTGAGTGATTATATGGTGGAGTGGTTGGTTATGGTTGAATGAGATTGAATTGGTTTGGTGATGGTGGGATGATGGTTGGTATGAGGGGGTTTGGAAATTTATGGTTGGGAAGGAGGGTTGTATAGGGTTAGTGAAATTGAGGAGGTGTAAGGGGGGGGATGGAAGGGGGGGAGGGGGGAGATGATTTGAGTGTGGAAATTGATGGTATGGTGGTTTTGGGGGGGGGGGGGTTTGGTGTATGTGGGAGTTAAGATAAGGGAGGTAGTTTTAGTAGTATAAGGGGAGGTGGGTGTAGGGAAGATGTTATGTGATAATTATAGTTTAATTTTGGGGATTGGAGTAGTGATTAGGTTGGGAGAGGGTGGTGATGGGGAGGAAGGTTAGGGAAGGTTGGTATAGTAAGTGGGGTGAGGAGAAATTAGATTGGGAGTTTGATGAGGTAGGGAGAATTGAGATGAAGTGTTTTGTGAGTAAGTAAGAGGAGAATGTGTTGGGGAATTGGGGTTGTTATATAGTTGGAGAGTTGGGTGTTAGGAGGGGTGGTTTTAGATAGATATGGTTTGGGTTGGTAAATTAGTAATAATTTGGGAGATATTTATAGAGTTTATGTGGGGAAATTAGGAATTTTTGGGTAAGGTAGAGGTATGATGGAGTTGTGGGTTTGAATTAAATGTGAGTAGAGGGAAGTTAAAGAGTGTAAAGGGGATTTTATGATTGTGTATGGATGAGAGTGATTTGTATTAGTAATGGGGATAGATTGGAGGGGGATTCGGAAGATGAGTATGTATTTAAGGATTAGTAGAATGAGTTGTTGAGGGAGTTTGGATTTTTTGGGTGTGTAAGGTGGGATGTAAGAGAGTAGTGGTAAATTTGAGATGAGGGGATGAATAGTAAGGTTAGGGGGTTTGATGGTAGTAATGTGGGTTTGAGGGAAGGGAATAGAATTGAGGGGGTGAGATGGGGGGTGTTATTAAGGATTACAGGGGTGAGATGAGGAGTAGGATTTTATTGATGGGGAGGTTGTAGGTAGTTATAATAATTAGTGTAAGGAAGATTGAGAAGGGGAATAATTGAGTGTAAGTTTGAGTAGTATGAGGTAGATAGAATTGTTTGTGTTGTAGGAGGAGGGATTATGAATAAGAAATTTGATTTGGGGGGGGTAAGGTATGGAAGTGATGTTTTGAATTTGGAGTGAATTTTTGGTGTTAAAGAATAATGAGAGGGAAAGGGGGGTGGATTAATGATTATGAGAGGGGGTAAGAAGGGAGGGGGTATTAGATTAGTGTAATATGTTGTGAGGAGAGAGTTGAGGTTGGTGGTGGAGATTATGTGTGAGATTTAGTGAGGAGAAGAAGAAGGAAGTAGAATGGGAAGGTATATAAGTGGGAGGAAAGGGAAATTGGGTAGGGAGATGAGTGTTATTAAAGGGTTGTGAGAATGAATGAGGAGAGAAATGGGTTGGAAGAGTTTGGGGTTTTGGGTTTAGGGTGTGAAGGTGTGGTGATATAAGGATGAGAGTATATGTTGAGGTGAAGGGTGGGTGGATTTAATGATATAAGTTGGGGAGTGTTGGGGTGGGAGATGGAGATTATGTTTGAAGTGGGGGGGAGAGTGTTATTGATAATGAAGAGAGGTAGAGTTGATAGGGATGAGTTTAAGGTGAAGGGATGGTAGTATTTGGGGAAGTGAAGGGAGGGTTGGGGATTTGGTGGAGGGAGGATGGTAAATGGGAGGAAGTGTTAGGATTTTGAGGAAGAGTATGGGGGAGGTAAGGGGGGGGAGATATGGGTATAGGAGGGGAGAGTATAGAATTTGGATGGAGGTTTGGAGTAAGGGAGAAAAGTTAGGAGGGTTAAGTTTGGATGGTGTTTATAGTATTAGGGAGTGTTGGGAAATGATTATTTGGGAGATGTTTGAATGTTTGTAAAGGGGTGATGGGTGAAATTTTGGGATGTTAGGGTTGAGATTTGGAAGTGTTATGTGAATTTTATTGAAGGGTTGAGAGGAGGGGGGGGATAAATGGGGGGTATAAGTTTTTGTGGGTGAGGAATTTGATTTGTTGAATTATGGTGAAGTTTTATAAAGAAAGTAGTGGGTATTTTATTGTATGGGGAGAAAAGATGTAGGGTTGTTATTGATGTTTTTAGGGTAAGGATAGTAGATTGGTGAATTATTAGAGGATGATATATATTTGGTATGAAGATGTTGAGGTAGGAGAAGTTGTAGTTAGATGGTATTTGGAGTAGATAGAAGTTTGGGTTTAAGTGTTTGAAGTGTTTTTAGGGGGGGTGGTTGGATATGTAGTGTGTTTGATATGTTGGGGTAGATGATTAGGGGTAGAGTTATTGTAAGAATGGAATATGGTGGGGAGGGGGAAAGAGTTAAGATTTATAAGGTATTTGAATAATTTGATGGGTTAATTAGAAGATGGAATGTAGGGAGATAAGGTGTAGGATATAGTTGAGATATGTAGTAGTGTGATTAAAGAGATGTTAATTGGGGGGGGTAGTGGAGGGTGGGTTTAGTGTTAAGGAGTAGGGGTTATTGGTTAGATGAGAGAATAGTAAGATTGATAGGTATATTAGATTTTGTGGGTTAGTTATGATTAGAGTTGGGTGATATGTTGTAGGTGTGATTTGGGTTAGGTTGGTAATAGTGTTTGAGGTTTGTGGGGGTTGGGGATATTTGTTGTAGGTTAAGGTAGTTTATTTGAAAATTGTAGGTAATGGGGTAATTGGGGGGGGTTGTGGAAATTTTTGATATTTTAGATTGTTTTGATTTATGGGTGGGGGGTGGGTTGGGTGTTGTTTTTACTTTGATGAGTATATTTTTAGGTAGTTATATTTTATTAGATTGTAATAATCGAGATGGTAAGTTTTTGTTTTGTTTAGTTAAGGGTCGTTTTTTGAGTGTGGTTATAAAGGATTGTTTTTAGGACAAGTTATTGTGTGATGACATGGGTTTTTTGAAAGAAGGTTGGGTCTTTGGGTATTTATGTGGGTTTTTTTTTGTAGTTTGGGGAAAGTATATTTTTGGAGATGTTTTTTTGAATGGGTTGTGGGAGTATGTATTTGTTAGGGGGGGATGGGTGTGGGGTGTTTTGGATTTGGTTTTATTTGGGTGGGGGGGGGTATAGGGTTTTTGTTAGATGGTTTGTTAATTTGAAGGATTTAGTGGTGGTGGTGATTTTTGGGGAATGTTGGGGGGGGTAGATATGTTTCAGGGTAGATTTATGTTGTATAGTGGTGAGAGTTTTGGGGGGTAGGATTTATAATGTTTTTCTAGGATTATAATTTGTGCCGTGGTTTTATTTATGTATTTGATTGGGTTTAGTATTTGTTTATGATGTTAAATTAGTTTGTATTTGTGTAGATAAGTGATGTTGGGTGATTTGTTATGTTGATTGTGTTACTTTGTAGAGGTATTTTGGTTGATTTATTTGGGGGGTTAGTGTATGTGTTATAATGTATGATGTGTAATATTGTTGTGGTTATAGTGTGGGGTGGGGTGAGGGGTAGGATTGAGTGATTTAATTAGGTGGTTGAATTTGGGGGTATTGTAATTAAGGTGAATAGGTGTGAATATTTGTTGTTGTGGTTATTGTGAGGTATTGAATGGATTAGTGAATTTTGTATGAAATGATGTTATATGAGGTATAGTAATATGTTATAAATTATGAGGGTGATGGTTTGGTTGATATTGAATAGGGGGGGGTGAGGGTGTTTGTGGGGGGGAATAATGTTGGTGTTGGATGAGGGGATATGGGGTTTAGTAGAAATTTTATTATATGATTATGTTATATATTGGTGTTTTAGGTGTATATGTGATTTTAGGTATATTGAATTATTGGGTTAGGATGAGTTTGTAATAGGTATTGTATGTTGGGTGTTTTGAAGTTTTGTGTGTTTGTTTGTAGTTTGGAATTGGAGGTTGAAGGGTGTTGAATTGGGGGGTTGGATGTAGTAGGTAGGGAGGTGTAGCATAAACAGACGAAATGATCCTTATGTTTAGGACCGCACTTGGTTGACCGTTGTCTTCATAGAATTTACCCGAGCTCGCGCGGGACCATGCCTAACCCCCCTTTGAGCATCCAAGAGGAAATCCGGGTCGACCTCTTCTTCGATTCTCCTAACATCCATCCTTCCTTCGGTTCCTCAAGAAGCTCCTCCTTAATTTTGCTCCCATTCTACATCTCTCGATGTTGAATCACTCACAAGTCGAGATCGTACTCATAAGTGAGCAAGAAAACAAAAACACATAAATAATACCAAAAGGTGCAATTCATATTAGGTACTTAAATAATGTGAAAAACTAATACATATCCCATATATATATATATATATAATATTATTTTATACCAAGGAAAGTAACAAAATTAAACAAAATGAATCTTCAAAATTAATTAATATATACTAGTTACATACATGTAAACACATAGATCCTAAAATGCAACTATATGAAGGTTCCTAAGTTATAGTCTAGGCCAACCACCTAGTTCTCTATAATTATTGGCTCTGATACCAATCTGTCACACCCTGCCAAGGCGGAATCACAAGGCGTGATGGATAGGCATCATCACAACACATGGCATCACAATAGAGAAATACTAAATGAATTAAAATCTAATATTTAAAAGACAAAGTGTCATGATAACACCTACAACATTTATCATTCAAATTCATATAGTGCAACCAACCAAGACAAAACAAATGAACATAGATTCTGCAATGCAAGCCTATGGTCTAGCTAATTCCTCTTCCTAACTCTTCACACGTTTTGCTCACTTAAAAATGATGCTTAAAACGTTAACAAAATTGTTTGTGAGAGTTACAGGTTTAAGACACACTTATGACACCACGATCAACAAAAACAATATTTACGAACATATATGCTTGGCTATTCCATCACAAAATAAATTCACATTTATCTGGGGTGGATCGTACCCCGCCGTCCCAACAATCACTATCATCTGGGGTGGATCGTACCCCGCCGTCCCACAAAATCTCCGCGCAAGACTAACAAATCTCCGCGCAAGACCTACCCACTTGACTAGCTAAGTCAGTTTGGGTTTCACACTAGGCCATGTCATATTCACATGCACATGCCTTACCACAATTCATAACTAAGTCATGCCATATTCACAATGCACATGCCTTACCATGATTCATATCACATAGCAATAGCACATAGCAATCATATAGTTCATCACTTAAAAAAAACACATATCATAGTTCATAATTCAAAAACAGTTTTACATCATTTCCATCCCAAAATATAAGTAAAAAGTGGGACTGTAAAACTCACCTCGATGCAAAGCAAATCCAAACTCTTCAATTAACCTTGCAAATAATCTATACAAAACAATACACACATATTTACCATATTGATGAAGTCTCTCTCCCAATCGATGTAACCATCACAACGATGGATACTCTATACCTAATTATACCAACTCAACGCTAAACTCCGTTCACAACTTACTAACTCTCAAGTTACTTGCAAAAACTACTTCTCTACTTTCTGCATTTTACCTCTTTTTGATATCAAAAGAGACCTAAATAATATACTTAAACACCTAATTGTTTCCTTCTCCTTACATCCCAGAGTCCCTAATGATGTGTGAGCTCTATGATGTGTTGGATAAAAATAATAGTGTGTGTAACCATTGTTTAAAATTCAACATCATAAAAGTGTCCAGAATTTGACCTGATTCTACAGTCAAAAGTGTAGCTTGAGCATAACACGTTAAACACTTGATAATTCTGATAAAAATTCTAAGAAAATCATAATCATCATGAACTTACAACCGTATCAGTCCATCTCAACTAAGAGACGTTTTTGATAAGGTTTTTGACCTCAAAACACAGACTATAATCTACCCCAAAACTTAGTTTGACAACGAACTTGTGTTGATTACATTCGGTCTAATTTACACTCACTTTTCATGACAACCACGTTGGTGGGGAAAATAACGTCACTTTAGTATTTTTAGCTCAAGAAATCATAAAAGCTATCCGTATAACCGAATATGGCCTCTCGCAAGATGACCTAAAATTATGCCAAGACTTCTATCGGATTTTAGCATAATTAACCCAAATAACTATCCAAAACACGAATTATTTTCCCTAAAACAATTAACTAGGATTTGCCTTTGAGGGCTTTCTTTTGGGCTTTTTACATCTTGGCCCGTATACATAATAAACATTAATTAACATTGTCTTTCGAGCTACACTTTTGTCTTGTATCTTCGAGTGACCGAAGCTTCTTTGTTCGGGTCCAATTATGTGATCCTAACAGCCTCCTTGTCTCTCTTTCTTGCTATGACCGGCCATGGGATCCAAGGGAGTCCCGGGACTTTCTTTTCTTGTCGGGATCACTTAAATACTCGTAAAACTCAACCGTAAAATTTACCCCAAAGTTAATTAGCATTTTTATTCACCTTAAAAATACTTTTCCATTAACCTAGAGTATTTACACGACATATTTTCACTTTAAACCCTTTCAAAACTCATTTGGACATTAACGGACGTGTCAGACTCGTTTTTTGGCATTTCTTAAAATTCACGGGCCAAACCACCCGGAATACAAATAACACAATAATACCTTCCAAAAGAGATTATTAATCACAATAAACCACAATTCATCACAATTATCATAAAAATCATCACCGTTAACACGGTATAAAATCAGAATAAACTAACAAAACTTAAATAGTCAAAGGACTATATATGAAATATTTAGAACACAAAAAGGGCAAATGTTACATTCTACCCCCCTTAAAAGAACTTCGTCCCTGAAATTCAACCACTAACATCACTAAACAAATGCGGGTACTTCAGTTTCATCTGATCTTCACGTTCCCACGTGAATTCAGGGCCATGTTTTGAATTCCACCGAACCTTGATGATGGCAATCCTACTACGCTTCAACTTCTTAAACTCTAGCTCTTTCACAAAATTCAACTTAGCATCAACTCGAATCTCATCCAAAGGCACTTGCAGTGTTGGATCAGCCAAACACTTCTTAAGGTTCGACACGTGGAACGTGTCATGAACACCATTCAATTCCTCAGGCAAATCTAACCGATAGGCCACAGGGCCTACCTTTTCGATAATCTCAAAAGGTCCAACAAATCTAGGTGCTAACTTCCCTTTCTTCCCAAAGCGTACCACACCTTTCCAAGGCGATACTTTGAGCAAGACATAGTCACCTACACTAAACTCTAGAGGCTTCCTCCTCTTATCAGCATAACTTTTCTGACGATCACGCGCAGCCTTAAGTCTATCCTTAATCTGCGAGATCTTCTCAGTAGTCTCTTGCACTAACTCAGGTCCTATCAACTGACCTTCTCCAACCTCAGCCCACATAATTGGCGAACGACACTTTCTACCATACAATGCCTCAAACGGAGCACATCTCACACTAGAATGATAACTATTGTTATACGAAAACTCAACCAACGGAAGATGAACATCCCAACTTCCTCCGAAGTCTAGGACGCACGCTCTAAGCATGTCTTCCAAAGTCTGAATAGTACGCTCACTCTGACCATCGGTCTGAGGGTGATAAGCCGTACTCATATCTAAACGAGTCCCTAATGCCTCTTGCATTGACTGCCAAAACCTTGATGTGAAATGACTATCACGATCCGATATAATCGAGATCGGCATACCATGTCTAGCAACTATCTTATTCAAATACAATCTAGCCAACCTTTCCATCTATAAGCCTTATGCTTAGGTAAAAATGAGCCAACTTGGTCCAATTCGGTCCTACAATGACCCAGATTGTGTCATGCCCACCACTAGTCCTTAGGAAACTAGTTACAAAATCCCATAGCTATCCCTTCCCATTTCTATACTGGAATATCAAGTTGTTAGAGCAAGCCAGATGGCCTTTGATGCTCAGCCTTAACCTTCAAACAAGTTAAACACTTACTAACATACTCAACTATATCCTTTTTCATTCCAGGCCACCAATACCTATCTCTCAAATCATAATACATCTTATCAGCTCCTAGGTGTACAGAGTACTTCGACTTATGGGCTTCATCCATTATCAGGGTTCTTACATCACCCTTCAAAGGCACCCATATTCGATCCATGTAGTACAAAGTCCTATCACTTCTTTGTTCTATCATCTCATCCAAACCTCTCTGCAATCCCGCAGACTCATCCACAGCCTCCTTCTGAGCCACCAGTATCATATCCTTGATACTCGACTAAAGGGTCATATTCATAGATCTAACTCTCTTAGGCTTTACTTTTTCCTTCCTACTTAGGGCATCAGCCACCACATTCACCTTACCAGGATGGTAGTGAATCTCACAGTCATAATCACTAAACAACTCTATCCAGCGACGATGTCGCATATTCAACTCTTTCTGACTAAAGATATGCTGGAGACTCTTATGATCTATAAATATGACACTCTTTATCCCATACAAATAATATCTCCAAATCTTAAGTGAAAACACGACTGCACCCAACTCCAAATCATGGATGGTATAATTCTTCTCATGAATTTTTAACTGCCTAGATGCATAGGCTATCACCTTACCTCTTTGCATCAACACACATCCAAATCCTTAGCCTGATGCATCACAATATACCACAAAATCTTCCGGTCCATCGGGGAGAGCTAGAACAGGCGCACTACACAACTTATCCTTCAAAGTTTGAAATACCAATTCCTGTTCCTCACCTTAATCGAAAGTCCTACTCTTCTAAGTCAAGATAGTAAGAGGCTTAGCTATCTTAGAAAAGTTCTCAATGAACCTACGGTAATATCCAGCTAATCCTAAGAACGAATGA
>BQNB010061841.1:0-17293 GCA_026074375.1 Tanacetum coccineum
AAGGAAGATAGGAGTTTTTCGCTAGGTATTTGACCAAATAAGAGCGTCCAGTTCCTATAGAACCTATCACTAAAATACCCTTAGAGAGGGATAAGCTAAGCGGAGCGAAAAGGGTTTTCCATGAGACGGGAAATGAAAACTATTAGCCTCACACGCAGACTTTGGATTTTAAGATAAGTTTTAGACGGTATTAAGAGCATTCTAACAAAATAAGATTCCCTTTTTGTTATATTACACTCCAATATATTTTTATAAACATATTGTCATAACTCTATAATATGATTATATGAACTAATGATATTCAACAATATTCAAAAACTTGCTAAAAAAAACAATATTCAAAACCTTTTTCTATATGCAAGAATTAATTGTTAGAGTAGGATCCTCTAAAGTTCATTTAAACTTTAGAGATAAAGTTCTCTCACAAAAATAGGACGAAGCCTATTACAAGACTCAATTTTTTTTATCTTTGTGAAGAACTTTACCTTTAAAGTTACTTAATTATTGAGTCAAACCCTTCAAGCTTAAAGTGGCCAAAATAGCGAAGTCTTCATTAGTATGAATTTGATGTTGACACATCTTGCAACAAGCACATGCAGTGTAAATTAGGCACCGATTATGTTTAATAAACTTGATGCACTTTAGTTTATGAACAATATTTATACTTAGAAAAATTAAAGCCATTTTAATAGCACTTCAATATGTGATGCAAGCGAAGTTCAACAGTATATAAAATAATAGGGTGAAAGTTATAGATATGCAAGATAATATTTTTAAAATACTGAAATACGTAAACAACTAATTATATTACCAGTATCCTCAAATGCTTTCAAATTTTGATCGATATATGTAACGTAACCTGCTACAAGCAGGTTACCAGGTTTACCCCTTCAAAAATTTACATGAATGGTCCATGTGGCTTGAGTTGACTTTCACTTTTAGTCCGTTGACTTTTTTTTCAATTTAGAATTTTTTTTTCCACTTAAGTTTTTCTTACTTTTTTTTTCAATTAACATTTTTTTAATTTTTTTTCTTAATTTTTTTTTCACTTTTACAACTTTTTTTTTCAACCGCTTCCATGACTAAAAAAAATTTACTTTCTTTTTTCTTAATTTTTTTTAAAGTTGCGTAAAGTAAAAGTATAATAAGTGTCAAAAAAAATTATTGTCAATTTTTTTTAAGTTGCGTAAAAAATTAGTGTCAATTTTTTTTAAAGTTGCGTAAAAAATTAGTGTCAAATTTTACAACTTCTTTAAAGTTGCGTAAATTTCTTTTTTATTTAAAGTTGGAAAAAAAATTAGTGTCAAAAAATATGAGTGTCTTTTTTGCGCAACTTTAAAAAAAAATTTGACACTAATTTTTTTTTATACTTATTATACTTTTACTTTACACAACTTTAAAAAAATATCTTTTTTTTAGTCATGGAAGCGGTTGAAAAAAAAAATTGTAAAAGTGAAAAAAAAATTAAGAAAAAAAAGTAAAAAAAAATTAATTGAAAAAAAATGTAAGAAAAATTTAAGTGGAAAAAAAATTCTAAATTGAAAAAAAGTCAACGGACTAAAAGTGAAAGTCAACTCAAGCCACAGGGACCTTTCATGTAAATTTTTGAAGAGGTAAACCTGGTAACCTGCTGGTAGCATTTTAGCGAAACAAAATGCGCCGCTAAAATGACACATTACATATATCGATCAAAATTTGAAAGCATTTTGAGGATACTGGTAATATAATTAGTTAGTTACGTATTTCAGTCTTTTGAAAATAATATCTTGCGTATCTATAGCTTTCACCCTACAAACTTGTACAACTGGTATTAGTCCTTGGTATACATCTCTGTCTTTGTTTCAAGTATTCATGGTCTTAGTAGAATACTGATATAACATATATTTTCATTTATCTATATCTCAAGGCGCAAACGTCTGACCAAAGGTTTGACTTGGGCCCAAATTTGGGGCGGCCCAAATTTTTTTTTTTATTTGGGCTCTACCTTTGGCCCGGTCCAAGTATTTTTTTTTTTTTTTAAAGTTTAGGTCCCAACATCTAGCCCAATTTTTTTTTGCGACTCTACTGATAGTTCATTCTACTCCGGGCTCTGAAGGCCAAACAAGTAGTTTTTTTTTTTTAAATTTATAGTAATATGTGAAAGATTAATCCCAACATCTACCCAATTTTTTTTTCCTTATTTTTTCACATGGTTACTTTTCCTTTCGCCCAAAAAAAAAAACTTTATAATCCCTTCCCTCCCACCCCCACGTATCTTTCCGCCTAAAAATAAGAAGGAAAAAAAAATTACGAGAACGTGCTTTTATTTTTAACTAATTTTACAACTTTCTATCTATCGGCCTGGTTTAAAAAAAAAATACTCCTTTATTAAAAAAAAAAAAAACCTATTACTACAATGTCGTGATTTTAAGAGACGAAAAAACTAAATCCGCACAAAATACAATAAGAAAGAAAATATGCTCGCCAAATAACGGCGAGTTATCAATTTAATACAAAATACAATAAGAAAAGAAAAAATGCCACGCATAACGGGCGATTATCATTTAATATGAATAAAAAAAAATATTAAAAATGAGACACGAAAGTACCAAAGGGTTTGACTTGGGTCCCCAAAATTGGGCCAGCCGGGCAACCTTGATAATAATCTGTAGTTTTTGGTCTCTTACTTAGGAGCCGGGGTGGGGGGGGATGCCGAGAGTATGGTGATGTTATGTATAGTAGTAAGAGATACTATTCGCAAGGCATAGTCTTGAGGCGCCAGGCTTTTTTGTACTTATGGATGTTTATGTGTGGTTGGTGTCACGGTCTATAGCGAGGGTATTGGGCTCTCGGACCCAAGTAGTTTTATCTTTTTTCTCTTAATCTTCTGGAAGTACTAGTAACATAAGTCCAAAAACATCGTAAAAGCGACCCAAAAGAGTTAGGGCTAGATGTAGGACTTTATCTAATAATGAAGCTTACACCTTTTTTTCACATGGGGGTATACTTTATCAGTCGGCGCCAAAAGAGAAAAACTTTATGTGTCGATGACCTCCCGAGCCGCCCAGCTTCTTATTGCGGCTAAAACGGAAGAGGTGAAGGTGGAAAAGCAAGATCATTGCCGCAACATCTTCGCGCGTGTAAAGGAGTGTAGCACTAAATTTATACATAGCTTTTGTCGGCTAGGAGCGGTTGTCCGTTGATAGAAAAAAGACTCATGCATCTCTTGTCTTCATAGCGATCGAAAGGAGGCGCGTGATGAGAATCGAGACCTCTCTGAGGGGCGATTACATGAGTACAACACAAGACACAAGGGAGAGATCAGGAAACCAGAACTACTTCTACTCGATGTCGAACTAGCATCATAATGCATATATGATAGTACGATAATTTATAATGATATGACCCGTACTGCTGCTCGAAAAGTATAACATTAACGGGCGTCCCGACGTCATCCCTAATACATAGTATATCATGTTACAAAATACAATAAGCATGTAAGCGAAAAAATGGCCCGCAGTAAACGCGTCGATTATCATTTAATATGAGAAAAAAAACTATTAAAAATGAGACCGAAAAAATAAACCCAAACAAAAAACCCCCGCAACAACGCGCGAAAAATTAACGCCCATCCAATTTTTGCCATTTGAATTCTTTACCTAAAATGACTAAAATACCCCTCTGTTCTTTTACAAAAACCGTCCGTTAAGAGGGGTATTTTAGTCATTTCAGGTCGATCAAGGATCAAAAGTGGAACCAAACCTTCAAAATACGAACTGTTTTTGCAATTTTAAAATTTAACGGACCAAATCTGCAATTTGGCCAAACCACAAGGACCATTTTTGCAATTTACTCAAATATAATTAAAGCTCACTCTAATTATGTCCAAGTAAAATACGATATTTATATCTTCTTTATTTTAATATCTTATCTCACAACCTTTCATTTATTATTTCTCAAATTAAAACACACAATCACCACCATCATATCTTGCTGCCATCACCACGACTTTTATCAAGTTTGTTCTATTCATTTTTATTCAGTTATTTATAGAGTTTATGTATTTTGTTTTGTGTAAAATTATGGTACTAATGTCTACATGTGTATATATAGTTAACTTTTTAGTTTGTTAGACTTTTGTCGATACTTTAGGATTTTAGTGACTCATTTTGTAGTTCCAAACTAGTTTATCCTATAAGAAGCCGGTTTGAGATTAATTTATTAGAGGTTAATTTCGAAAAGTCCCTTAGACAGCTTTTAGAATGTTCTCTTAAGGTTATGAATGTGAATAACCAATTTAGTATTTCAAAAATATTTGACAAAAACTCGAAGCATTTCTCCTTTACTTCACCTGTTACAAATCATGCTAACTCGTTTTGACACGTCTTCTTGTCATCTACATAATTCTACTGTATCTATATTCCAAACATGATTGCTAATGCGTGAATCACTGTCATAAGGACGAGAATTTTTATTTAACAGGAATTTCAACTTTCACAGGATCATTGAATGGCTTCTTCTTCAAACTCATCCGTTCAAAAGAGTTTCAAGTATGATGTTTTCTTAAGCTTCAGGGGTGAGGACACTCGCAACAAATTTGTCGGCCATCTTTATGAAGCTCTACAGCGAAATTGCATTGAAACTTACAAGGATGATGAGAGAATCAAGAAAGGGGAAAGGATCAACGATCAACTTCTCAAATCCATAGAAGACTCAAGATTTTACATTATTGTCTTCTCCAAGAACTATGCATCTTCATCTTGCTGTCTAGATGAGCTTGTCAAGATTATCGAGTGTCACAAGATGCCCGAGCATACTGCTTTCCCAGTCTTCTATGATGTGGAACCCACCGAAGTCCGAAAACATTATGGGCCAGTTAGAAAAGCTTTTTCTAAACATGAAAACCAAGAAGCCGCTGGGAAATGGAGAGACGCCATGAAAGAGTTAGCCAATCTGGCCGGGTGGGAGTTGAAGGTCACAGCTAACGGGTAATTCAATTTTCTTCATCATATCTCTGTAATATTTTGTCTAACCTACATTTATATAAATGTTAATCCTTTTATGTTATAAATCTAATTGATACAGGGATGAATCTAAATCCATCCAAATAATTGTTGATGCTATTTTCGAAAAGTTACATTCCACTAATTCGAGCGTTGATGGAAACTTAGTGGGCATGGAGACCCGAATCAGTGATGTTCTTTCATCTTTAGATATTGGTACTCTAGATGTTCGCATGATCGGAATCAAGGGGATCGGAGGTGGGGGAAAGACAACTTTAGCCAGAGCTGTTTATGATCAAATATCCAATCATTTCGATGGAAAAAGCTTTGTTGAAAATGTTAGGGAAGTTTCAAAACCTTCTTTGTCGGGTTTAAAGGAGCTTCAAAAACGGATACTAGAAGATGTGTTAAATAAAATAGACATCACTTTTAGTAGTGTTCATGACGGGAGAAACATGTTGAAAGCCACGATGCGTCGTAAAAAGATACTTGTTGTTTTAGATGATGTTGATCGTATAGAACAGCTTGAGGCGTTAGCAGGCTCATCGGACTGGTTTGAATCAGGAAGCAGAGTTATCATTACCACAAGAGATGAGCAACTGTTGTTAGCCCATGGAGTGAACTTTGTTCATTACGTCAATCTGTTATCGTCTACGGAAGCAATTTGTCTCTTCACTACGTATGCATTTCGAAAAGAGATTCCATTTCAAGGATATGAAGAGCTATCAGGGCAAGTTGTACAATATGCCAATGGTCTTCCCTTAACGATCAAAGTTTTGGCTTCATTTCTTTGTGGTAAAGATAAGCTTGAATGGGTAGATGCCATCAAAAGACTAAAAAAAATTCCCTTAAAGGACACTCTGGAAAAGCTAGAAGTAAGCTATATCAGTCTCGAAGATGAATATAAGGAAATATTGCTAGACATTGCATGCATATTGAAAGGCCGGAAAAAAGAATATGCAATCGCCATTCTTGAAAGCTGTGGATTTCATGCTAGAATTGGTTTAAAAGTTCTTGAGCAGAGATCTCTCATAACTATTTCCAAAGATGAGGTTTTGGGGATGCATGACCATATAGAAGAAATGGGAAAGAACATTGTTCGTCGTTCGCACCACGATGAGCCTAACAAACATAGCCGTTTGTGGATTGACGAGGAAATTGAAGATATATTGGCTAATGACATGGTAAAGATGAGTTTACTTGTAAGGTGGAGAAAACTTATACATTTTCATTTGTTCTGACTGCTGACATGAGGTTTCTGGACATTGTTTTTGGATTGCAGGGTACTGAAGCAACAAGATGTCTAAAACTTGATATGTGGAGGGGAAATTCGGGAATTTTTTTGAAAGGTCTTGGAAAAATGAAGAAACTTCGATATCTTCATGTGACTTTTGAAAATAATGCTCGTTGCAATACCTTGAAATATGATGATACCAGCAAATACTTTCCAAATTCTTTGAAATATCTAGAATGTTGGCATTACCCTTTCTTGTATTTACCCAAAACATTTCAAGCAAACAATCTTGTTAGACTTGAGATGAGTAGCAGAACAACGTTTCAACTTTGGAAAGTGGGAGAAAAAAGGTACTGTAGCAAACAATGTTCGCGTCACCCTTTCTTGTATTTACTCAATAATGCTAGTAATTTATTGGGTTTGTAAATACGCTAATATTAATCTTTTTATCTTATTTTCGCTGACAGGTTCTTACAAAACTAAAATTCCTTTCTGTCTCACGGTTGCCGACCTTTGACTTTAGGATAACTCCGAATCTCGAGACGTTAGTAAGTTCATATTTAACAGAACTTTACATGCCTGTTTGCTGTCAAAAGCTCAAGCATCTCAATATGAGTCACTCAAAGTTAAGAACCTTTGACCTTGGGTTGACTCCGAATCTCGAGACGTTATCTCTAGAATATTCTTATAGATTAGTAGAATTGTGCATGCCCGTTAGTTGTCAAAAGCTCAAGCATCTCTATCTCAGAGAAACAAAGTTAAGAACCTTTGACCTTGGGTTGACTCCAAATCTCGAGACTTTATCTCTTTGTCAATGTCCTCATTTTGTAAAACTCCACGTGTCTGTTGCATGTCCAAATCTCAAATTCCTCGACCTTAGTAACTCAAGGTTGAGGAGCCTTGACCTTGAGCTGATTCCAAATCTTGAGAGGTTATATCTTCAAAAATCTCATGAATTATTAGAACTTAACGCTCCCGCTGGGTGTCTGAAAAAAGTTGGCTACTTAAACTTAAGTGGTTGTTTGAGGTTTACCGATTTTGAGTTTCGCGATAGATTGGAACCAAATGTTAGTGGTGCTTCACCTAGTTTAGATCTGGTTGGTGAGTCCCTAGATTTATGCCCATTACACCCCAACAGTAATCTCCTAAAATTGCGTTTTCGTTGTTCTTATTATGAATTTCTACCGCCATTAGTTGGAAATATTGAGAAGCTTATGTCTTTTGGTTTATGCGTTTGCACAGACTTAAAGAAATTTTCGGACATGATTTGTAGTTTACAATGTTTGAAAAAACTTACACTCGACTGCAATATTCTAGAGTTTCCCAAAGATCTTGGCCAGTTAGAATGTCTAGAAGAGCTCTGTTTGAACTCTACGAAGATAAAACATCTTCCGGATAGCATTTGTGTGTTGAAACTTCTCAAATCTCTCGAAGTCAATAATGGTGATCTTCTTGAGAAGTTACCAGAGGATCTTGGCCAATTAGAATGTTTAGAGAAGTTATTTGTGAGTAGTAAGAAAATTGAGTGTCTTCCAGATAGCATCTGCATGCTAAAACGACTGAAGTCGCTCGATGTTACAGACTGTTGTCGTCTTGGGAAATTGCCTGGGGACATTGGACAGTTAGAATGTCTGGAGAGGCTCTATTTGTCATCTACAAAGATAAATCATCTTCCAGATGGCATTTGTATGTTAGAACATCTGAAGTATCTCAACCTTTTTGATTGTGCTCTTCTTGAGAAGTTACCTGAAGATTTAGGCCGGTTAGAATGTTTAGAACATCTAGATATAACATATACAGGCATAAGTCATCTTCCGCAAAGCATATTTGGGTTAAAAGGTCTTGTTATCGACGCACCTCCAGAGCTTCTCAACCTCTTCCGCAAAGCATATTCGGTGAGTAAATAACAGCCACTTTCTTTGTTTTTTAAATTTACTTTTCTCTTATTCAGAAAGAAAAAATAAAGTAAGTAACACGAATGGTTTTTATAGTTTATACGAAATTACACAGATTTGGTTTGTGAATATCAAAATTTACATGAATGGTCTTCAATATAAAACTTGTTACATTTTTGGTGCCTTATTGTGTTAAAGATGTACGAGTTTCAAAAGGATGCTAGACGGTACATAGATAAGACAGATATGGATTTTCTTAACTGAGTAACTCTCGTACCTGTTTTCATAAAATCTCCATTTTTTCGATTGCATTTTATTTTCATACTAATAGCGCAATTCCATATAAGCTAAAGTAGTTTCTTGGTTCTTAAGGGAGCGCTATAGGAGTACCTTTAATAGAAGATTCATGCAAGCAGATTATTGATACTCCAAGAACAAATGCAAAGACAATGGGACCAGTTCCATTACCCACCAAGAAGAGAATCTATTGTGAGTTGAAATCCGCTCATGTTCATAAAGACGCCAGATTCCATTTTGAGATCAGGACGCGTCAAAGGCTCATTGATATCCTACACCCAACCGCACAAACCATTGACTCTTTGATACAGCTTGATCTACCTGGTGTCGATGTCGAGGTTAAGCTTTAGCAGTGTATTTCAAGTCCTCTTTTTGGTATTAAATGTTGTTATTTGTACTTTTGGTAGTAGATTTGTTACTTGTATCATTGTTGATTAAAAGAATGGTGTTTAGTAATATATTTTGTAATGTCATAACCTTGAAATGATCGTTCTGCAAGTCACAAACGGTTCTGGTTACTATTATTATTTGCAATTCAAACATGATCATGCCTTTACATTATGAAGTTGATTATGTGCTTCGACTTTATATGAACTGCTAACTTGGAAAAACATCGGGTCATATTTCTTACATTTTCGCCCGTTTTTTTACTTTTTCGTCTATCTACTTATGTTTTTGTCTGTTTTTTACGTTTTGTCCGATTTCTTACGTTTTTATCTGTTTTTTACGTTTTAGTCTGTTTTTTTACGTTTTGTTACGTTTTCGTCTTTTTTTTACGTTTTCGTTCGATTTCTTACGTTTTCGCCGGATTTCTTACGTTTTCGACCGTTTTTTTACGTTTTCGTTTGTTTTTTTACGTTTTCGTCCGATTTATTACGTTTTCGTATGTTTTTTTTACGTTTTCTTCTGATTTATTACGTTTTCGTCCGATTTCTTACGTTTTCGTCATATTTCTTACTTTTTCGTCTGTTTTTTATGTTTTCGTCTGACTTCTTACGTTTCCACCCATTTTTTACGTTTTCGTTAGATTTCTTACGTTTTCGTCCGTTTTTTTACGTTTTCGTTTGATTTCTTACGTTTTCGTCTGATTTCTTATGTTTTCGTCTGTTTTCGTTTGATTTCTTACGTTTTCGTCCGATTTCTTACGTTTTCGTCCGATTTCTTAAGTTTTCGTCCGATTTATTACGTTTTCGTCCGTTTTTTACATTTTCGTCCTATCTCTTACGTTTTCGTTCAATTTCTTATGTTTTCATTCGTTTTTTATGTTTTCATCCGATTTTTTTCGTTTCCGTTCGTTTTTTACGTTTCGCCCGTTTTTTTACGTTTTCGTCAGATTTCTTACGTTTTCGTTTGTTTTTTAAGTTTTCGTCCGATTTCTTACTTTTTCGTCCGATTTCTTATGTTTTCTTCCGATTTATTACGTTTTCGCCCGATTTCTTACGTTTACGCTCGTTTTTTACGTTTTCGTCAGTTTTCTTAAGTTTTCGTCTGTTTTTTTCGTTTTCGTCTGTTTTCTTCCGTTTTGGACGTTTTCTTTTATTTTTTCACCCCTATCTTCGTTTTCTTACGTTTTATACATCTTTATTCGTTTTCAAAATGAAATAAAAAAGTAAAAAAAGGGACGAAAATGGACGAAAACATAAGAAAACAGACGAGAACGTACGAAAACGAACGAAAACGGACGTAAATGTAAAAAAACGGACGAAAACGTAAGAATCGGACGACAATGTAAAAAAAGGACGAAAACATAAAACATTGAACGAAAACATAAGAAATCTGACGAAAACGTAAAAAACCGGACGACATCGTACAAAACAGAGGAAAACGTAAAAAACGGACAAAAACGTAAGAAATCGAACGAAAACGTAAAAAATCTGACCAAAACGTAAAAAACCGGATTAAAACGGAGGAAAGCGTAAAAAACGGACGAAAACATAAGAAATAGGACCAAAACGTAAAAAAGGACGAAAACGTAAGAAATATGACGAAAACGTAAAAAACGGACGAAAACGTAAGAAATCGGACGAAAACATAAGAAATCAGACGAAAACGTAAAAAAACAGGCGAAAACGTAATAAATCGTACGAAAACGTAAAAACGGGCAAAAACGTAAGAAATATGACGAAAACGTAAAAAAAAGACGAAAACGTAAAAAACGGACGAAATCGTAAGAAATGAGACGAAAACGTAAAAAAACAGACGAAAACGTAAGAAATCTGACGAAAACATAAAAAAGGGCAAAAACGTAAGAAATCGGACGAAAACGTAAGAAATCAGACGAAAACATAAGAAATCTGACGAAAACGTAAAAAACAAGCAAAAGGAAATGTAAGAAATCGAACGAAAACGTAAAAAACAGACGAAAAAGTAAGAAATATGACGAAAACGTAAGAAAACGGGTGAAAACATAAGAAAACGGGCGAAAATGTAAAAAACTAAAGGAAACTTAAGAAATCGGACGAAAACATAAAAAAACAGACGAAAACGTAAGAAATCGGACAAAAACATAAAAACAGAGGAAAACGTAAAAAAAACAAACGAAAACGTAAGAAATCGGACGAAAACGTTAAAAAACGGAAAAAAACCGACTAAAACGTAAAAAGACTGACAAAACGTATAAAATGTTCAAAAATGTATGAAAACACCATAATTTAGTGGGTCGACCTGACCCAAACCGTTTGACCCATGACCCGTTAGACCCATTTTTAAAATATGACATGTTTGACCCTTGACCCATTTGACCCATAACCCATTTGACCTATGACCTAAACCAACCCAAACCAACCCATTTGCCACCTCTACTCGTATTACTTAAAAGAATTCCAGACTCGGCCACTTCTACTCATGGATCACTATACAATCCAGCAAAATTATTAATTTCATGGTTTACATGACTTCCATTGTAATTTAAAACGTCAAAAAGTCCAGCAACTACTATATTGTTTCTGCTCTAACATGACCAGGCTCTAAATTTATCAAAGACAACAAACTAAGCTTTTTAAGTCCAAGTCCAAGTCGAGAATGGTGATGATTTGAATATTTTAAGTAAGATCCCAAACATGAAACAAAAAATTTGCCCCAACACATTCGAGTTGTTTCAATAAATAGATATCTGGCAAATCAAAAACCGTCTAACACTTGACCCATCGGAAGCTCTTTGTTGCTTTCGTCTTACCAGGTTTCTTCCTCTCCACAATTCTTGAGTCTCTTGTCAAGAAACCAGCTGCCAAAAACACAAATTACACGTTACGGTACAAGTTCATATATCAATGAGCTTATGAGCTACATAACTTCTACAGTGAAAAGAAATATACAATACATATAAGATCCTCATATCACGTCGTACAACCCAATCGCACGTTTTTGAAACACTGCCTTTCACATGTGGCAAATATGACATGTGCAACTGTCAGGATATTTCCTCTATAAAGTACACCATGTCAACTTTTTGGTAATTGATAAATACTCTGTCAAATCCACACACATTGCAACAAAGTTGAGCACAAGTTTTTATAGAACTGACAGTTTAACGATTAACTAAATATCTTGTATATCTTCACTGATAATAATGCAGTAAAACTTGTTAGTCCAAATGGATATCCTTTTGTAGCAATGATATTAGACGAGAAATTTTAAATTCAGGTTCCTCTAGGTCTAGAACACGAAGGGCTAAAAACTATAACATGCCTGATCCCTGTTTTGAGTCTAGAGGTTGCAAATTATGCCTGTTTACGTAAATATGGGTCAATTCAAGTGTCAATTTATCTCCAATGGCTTTAGGCTTTAGCAACACCTTTTCTAGAGTTGGTTAAAATGAAAATAGGTGAGACGCGTTTTTAGTGCTAAAACCTCCTAAATCGCTTTATTTAAAGTAATTTGACTAATATTTTAACATTATGGTAGTAGCTACAATCTTACCTAATACATTGATTATCTAAGAAACTAGAAAATGACAAAATAACCATTGACGGTAGACCCAACTCTGTTTGAAATTGTTAAAAATGCCACATTTTTTACCTGTTACACAACCCACCTAACCTTCCCATTTGCCACCCTACTGAACCCCCCTTCAAATATTATTATATGAAAAGATAAAAGATGAAATAACCGGGGTCGAATAGTTGACCCAGCTCTGTCTAGAACTGTTAAAAATGAACACCTATAAGAAATAAAAAGCTTAACCGGCAATTGCTTGGGCCCAAGCAATCTCATATATCAAAAAACTCCATGTAATTAAAGAGCTGACTAACTAATATTATACCAAGTGGTACTTCCATCTCATAAAAAACTGTAACGATAAACTTTCGAAAGCACAAGTGACTCATTTTGTTAAGCAACCATAAATACAAGCTTAAAGAACCGTGTCGACTTTTATAAATAAATCAAGTTTCAAGCTGATGAGGACATGATTCAAGAGCTAGCAATGGAATATATGTAGCACCGAGAGTGTGGTAAGAAGATACGAAAGTCTAAAGCCCAATAATAAATTACTGGTAGTAAGAGTAAGGTTACTCCTAAACAAAGTGAAGTTACTTCTACTTCTACTTATACTTTGGAGTAACTCTACTTTGGAGGTTGGAGATGTGTCGTAGTAACTTACTGAGGTTACTTCTCTTTTGGGTGTAACTCTACTTTGGAGTAATTCTACTATTATTGGAGTAATCCTACTATTTGTGTCGTGATATTTAGTTTCCTTATTTTGCTTGTTCTAGAATATTTTTGGTTAACTTTTTCCCCAAGTTTGGTTTTCCTATAAATATAGGCAGGGGTTTATTATGTAGTCATTCAATATTCAATTATTAATAAAAATCACGACTTTAGTCTTTATTATCTTGGTGTTTCATCTTGAACCCTAGTTAGGGTTTATTGCACGTTTCCGTTCTTCGTCAGTTGGTAAAAGAGCCAGGTTAGTATCCTGGATGGTGACGGATTTAGAAGATTCAAAATCTCATACTGTTGGTGGGGTATGGTCTGGAGAGTACATGGATCATGGTTTTACCATATCCATGTCAGAACTTGACAGGTGTTACACCATGCTACAAGAATTACGTTCCGTGACCGTAGGTAGGGCATTAATCCACAAGAATCGCACGGGTAACAAACACGAAGGTCAAAAAATTCGTCCAACCATAGGTGATTTTGGTGGCAATTGTGCAAGCAAACAATCCCCGTTCAACAATGGAAGAATTGAAGAATGGGAAGAGGAAAAGAAGGAGGATCGAGTATCTAAAACCAAGATTTTTTGTTTGAAGAATTCTAATAAACAATCTGGTATGTTCTTTAATTATTGATGGTTGTAGCATAAATAATTTGGTTTCAAGAAAATTGGTAGATTTCCTAAAGTTACCAAAGGAGATTTGTCCAATTGAAGGTTACCAAGTTTGTAGGGTTCCCGTGACCATAGGAAAGTATTATAAAGTAGAAGTACTTTGTATTATGGATGATATTGACGAGTTTCATATATTACTGGGAAGACCTTGGCAATGTGAGGTTAACGGCAAGTATGATGTTAAATGAAATCTCTACCTTTTCTCATGGGAAGGAAGGAGAATTGCTATAGTTCCACCCAAAGTAACACCACAATTACCAAAGCCCGACTTTAAAGTTGAAGAAAAGATTGCTATGGTTCCACGTAAAGTAACACCACATTTACCAAAGCCCAAGGTCAAAGTTGAAGAAAAGATTGTGAAGGCCGAGGTTGTGAAGGACCACATTGAGAAAATCTAAGACCTTCAAAGTTATAAACAACATGATGACAACATTTCAACTTTATCGTTTGGAATAACGAATAAAGTTGGTACTTTGAAGACTTGTCAAGAAATTATGGGTTTTAATGATGATGAAGAGGTGAAGGGTTTTAATTGTGAGCTAAAAACGGATTTTGAATGCAAACATTCATGGTTTAGATTATGGGTTAATTTTAAAGATGATTATTAAAAGTCAAATCAAGTTTTCAATGGCAAACAAATACCTTATTTTCATTACAATTGAAAACTTGAGGGTCATTGATAAGGGGAACACAGCCTGATGTTTTGGGTCATAGGTTGATTGTTAGGAGTATGGTAGACGTGTTAAAAAATATGAAGGTTTTTGAGTGGGTGTGAAGCGAAAATCTATTGAAGATAAGGTTCGTCGTGAGAAGGTGTTCGAGGTTGAAGAAGCCCTTGATATTGAGAGCTCGAGAGCGAGTTCTTTTCAAGTGAGGCAGATTCATGTAGACGAAACCAATGTCAAGGCGATTCAGGATTGGCCTTCACGTAAGACATTGCCTGAGGTTAAAAATAACAAAGTGGCGGTTGCGTTGAGTATAAAGACTACTTCATTGGTGACCATTAGTAACGAGGTTGTGGGCTTCGATTCAATCAAGGAATGGTACGCAAGTGATGCAGATTTTAGTAACATTTGGATGGATCTCGAAACCAAGCAACATCGTGGTGAGTTTATTTTACTTGATGGTTATTTGTTTAAGGGTAATCGTTTGTGTATTCTTAAGACTTTTCTTAGGAGTCAATTAATTAAGAAGGTACATGTGGGAGGATTGAGTGATCCTTTAGGTCGAGATAAGACCAATGCTAGCGTAGAAAGCCGATTTTATGTGCCTTAATTAAAAAGGGATGTTGGAGCTTTCGTGAAGAGATGTGTCGTGCGTCAAGAAGGAAAGGGTAACGCATAAATTACAAGTCTTTATATGCCCTTTCCAGTACCTGAGAGTCCTTGTGTCGATATGTCGATGAATTTTATGCTTGAGCTTCCTCGCACTCAACGGGGAGTCGATTCTATGTTTGTTGTTGTGGACATGTTACTATCAAATCCCAAATCACAGATCTTTGTCAGTGAAAATTGTGATAATGGATCAAGACCAGAAGAACAACACCTAGTGGTGGCATGTTCGGATGAGGAAATTGTAAAGGTTCCAACACAACCTGCCACAACTAAAATAAGTAAAGACAATGGTAGTAATTTAGAGGATTTTTTGATTGTTTTAACTAGGGAGGAAGTTGATATTATCGGACCAATTATGGCGATAGAAGATGAGCCTCTTATAATGCTAGGACCAGGTCTAAACATTATCGAAGAAGACTTCTCTAATGATCTAGATGGACAACATTCGACAGATGAAAGTAAGCCATGTCATAACACATTGAGATGGCATATTATGAGGTTAAATTGGGGGTACGTGATCTTTATTGGGCATATTTGTACGAATGTTTGGTTGAAACAAAAACTGGTTTGTGCGTAAAGAAGAACATAGGATCCTTGTATCACACGGCTCAAGATATTAAAGGAACAACTTAAGGACAAGGTGTTGTGCAGTAATGATACGATCCTGGAATTATTAGTTATGGAATTACTATTATAGAAATATGGTCCGTAAAAGATACTTCAAAAGATTAATGATAATGCGTATGTGGTGGACTTGCCAAATACTATGAGTATTTTAAAGACTTTCAATGTGTCAGATATATATGAAATTCACTTCGAGGATATGAATAAGGACGAGCACTCGAGGATGAGTTCTTTTAAAGAGAGAGGGAATGATGAGAACATGATTCAATAGCTAGCAAAGGAATATATGTAGCACCGAGAATGTGGCAAGAAGATACGAAAGTCCAAAGCCCAATAATAAATTACTGGTAGTAAGAGTAAAGTTACTCCTAAACAAAGTGAGGTTACTTCTACTTCTACTTAAACTTTGGAGTAACTCTACTTTGGAGGTGGAGATGGGTCATAGTAACTTACTGTGGTTACTTCTTTTTTGGGAGTAACTCTACATTGGAGTAATTCTACTATTACTAGAGTAATCCTACTATTTGTGTCGTGATATTTAGTTTCCTTATTTTGTTTGTTCTAGAGTTTTTTTGGTTAACTTTTTCCCCAAGTTTGGTTTTCCTATAAATATAGGGCTGGGGTTTATTATGTAGTCATTCAATATTCAATTATTAATAAAAATAACGACTTTAGTCTTTATTATCTTGGTGTTTCGTCTTGAACCCTAGTTAGGGTTTATTGCACGTTTCCGTACTGTTGGGATTTAAAGTCATCTTAATGCTGTTTGTTACTGCTGCTCAAGATCAAGTTAGTACTGCTTAAAGAACTTCAAAAAAAAATATTCTAAGTAGTTAGTATTGCTAGTACAAAGTTAAGAATGCTAATGAATATTAAGACTGCTCAGAGTTAAGACTGTTGGAAGTTACGACTACTAGTGAAGAAGTTAATGCTGTTAGTTGAAGTTACTACTTCAAGGAAAATATTCTAAGTTGTTACTACTGCTAGAGTAAAGTTACTACTGCTAGAGTAAAGTTACTACTGCTGGAATATTACTGCTGCTGATGTATAAGTTAATACTGCTGAAAGAGTTTCTACTGTTAAAGAAAGGATAAAGACAGAAGAAAGGATAAAGATTGTTTGAAGATCAAGATTGCTTATGTGATAAGTATTAGTTATTTATAGAATAGATCATAGAGAATATTCTAAGTCTTAGGAATATATTGTAAATCGACTAGGACTCCTTGGTGTATAAAAGGACGTCCTAGGGCATAGAGTTAGATGTCAATCAGTCAGTCAATATACATTGTCATCTAGAATTTGTAGCTTCAAGGTTTTGTAACCCTAATACTAGTTAGAGTATTCGTATTAATATATTGAAGCTTTGTTTGTTAATTTGTGTGTTCATTAGAATCATTGTTCTATTGCATATTCTTCTTATGGATCAAAGATTAGATTTCACATAATTTTTGATATATTTTACAAAGTTTCTACCATAGTTGTGTATGATTTATCTTGGATAACTAAACCTTACACAAGCTAAGGAATTCAAAATCTATTCACGTGGGATCAACAAGTGGTATCAGAGCTTGTTGCTTTGAGAAACTTTGCTAAGAAGA
>BQNB010061841.1:21895-36319 GCA_026074375.1 Tanacetum coccineum
CAAAGCCAAATGGATTAACTCTTGATATAAAGCCCAACCAAGATATGGACTCGTCCAATACTTATTAAAGCCAAATGGATTAACTCTTGATATATGGGTCGGACCGACCAATACTTATTAAAGCCAAATGGATTAACTCTTGATATAAAGCCCAACCAAGATATGGACTCCTCTAGTAGTTGAGTTAACTACTCGGCCCAGCAGGTAGTATACAATGAATCCAGGCCTAAGAGAGGAGCTCGGCCCGCAAATGCAAGTAACTGAAGCCCAAAATCCATATTGCTTAACTAAGACGCACAAGATGTTATAAGAGGATAGGACGTAGCAGCAGAGGACCAACCTTATCTTTCCATTTTTTATTTGTTTCGTTTTTTTAGTCTAGCAGGTAGAGTAGATTTAGTAGCAACAGTAGGATTAGGTTGTTTCTTTATTTTTCATTCCAAATATATGTACTAGCTTAGGATGTTAATTGTTATGCACCGTTTAATTATTGGAAGAATGATTTCAAGATGGTTGTAGATTGATGTTTCGAGCTAGTTTGATGAGATTTTCCAGATTTATGTGTTCGTTTATGTTTAATATGTATCGATTGGTTCGATTCAGCGAAGGTTACCGAATGATTTTTGGGTTGATGATTCGGATTTGATGTTGTTGATGGTTCGAATGGATTGATAAGGTTCTTTCGGGTTTAGTATTGTTTGATTGTTATTTATTTGGTTCGGATTAAGCTCATTTGGTTCGATTTAGGAATTCGGTTATAAGCTTATTTTCGTTTGCGGATCAATAGTTGTTTAACGTTGTTTCAATTTTTTTGAGTATTGATAAGATAGTTTAAATATAGATCCGGTTTGGTTTTACGTAAGTTAACTTATTCGGTCTAAAATATTTAGAGATGATTTGTTCTCATGGTGAATCAGTAGTATAGCTTAAGTAATATAGATTTTGTTTATTTGGTTCGGTTATAGATTTTTTTTGGCATATTTGATTTAGATTATCAGTTTAATTTGGTTCGTGGCTTATTAGTTCAGTTGTTGCTCATTGGAGTTGATTAGCTTTTTAGCTTGTTTTCTTAGTTGGTAGCTTATTGGTTTGAATTTAGTTTAAATTTAGTTTCATGATAAAGGGTCGTTTGGTTAGCTTATTTCTAGATCAAGTTCTCTTTTATTTCGGCTTATGTTTGATTTAGTGGTAGCTTATTCCCTAACTTATGATCTATATAACCTTTATTTTGTTTTTTTCTTTCGATGAACCCGGTTCAACTCATGAGGCAAGGAGCTTACGGGTTGTATAAGCTAGCTTATTTTCTAAGTTTATAGCTTAGTTAGATTTTACTAGCTTATTAGAGAATAAAGTTTAAAAACTTTATAATCTATTAAGTAAATAAAGTTTAATTAAGAAATAAACTTAGTATTAAGTTTAGTTTATATAATCGGGCGGTTTTATTCGTTTTGGTTTCAGCATTCGGGTTCTACTTTCTTTTCTCATTTCCATTTTATTAGTGTAGTTTAATTTAGCTTAAAATGTTTATGCTTGCTTATTTGTTAATTAATATGCTTAGAGAGTAGATTTTCATATATGCTTGTTAAGTGTTAAATTGTTTAGTGAATTAAGTGTGATTAATATAAAAAGGAAAAATATTGATTAGTAATTTTTTATATTACTTAGATTATTGTTTCGGTTATTCGAGCGGGCAAAAGCCGTAAGAATAACTTGGCATTAATTTAGTAATCGATATCTTAATAAAAGTTGTTTTCAATATAAGCCAACGTTGTGAGAAGATGATTTTTTAGAAAGATACTAATTCATCGATAAGGACTTAATTGTATATTTAATTCACACTTAAGGATCTAATCAATTCACTTAGCAAGCATATCTTTTATACATATATTTTCTTTGCTTGTTTGCTTGCTTTATGTTATCTAGTTTTCTTTAATTTATTGTTATTAAAATTTTAGTTTAAAACCAAAATCAAAAATATTTGATATTCGAGCATCAGACAAAATACTTACGTGGATTTCAATTCATCTCTCGCCGTGGATACGACACTCGAAAGATAGACTATTACTTTTCCTAAAGTAATTTTCTTTTAAAATCTATACCAAAAACCCTAAACCCCTAACCACTAGGTATAATATCACAAATGATGTATACATAAACTTTAAAATCTATACCAAAAACTCTAGACCCCTAACCACTAAACCCTATACCAAAAACTCTAAACACCTAACCACTAAACCCTATACTAAAACCCTAAACCACTAACCGGTAAACCCTATAACAAAAACCATAAACCCCTAACCACTAAACCATATACCAAAAAATTTAAACCCCTAACCTTTAGGTATAATATCACAAGTGATATATATATAAATTTTATAATCTATACCAAAAACCCTAAACCCCTAACCACTAAACCCTATACCAAAAACCCTAAACACCTAACCACTAGGAATAATATCACAAGTGATATATACATAAACTTTAAAATATATACCAAAAATCTTAAACCCCTAACCATTAAACCGTATACCCAAAACCCTAAATCTCTAACCACTAAGAATAATATCACAAGTGATATATACATAAACTTTAAAATCTATACCAAAAACCTTAAACCCCTAACCACTAAACCCTATACCAAAAGCCCTAAACCCCTAAACCCCCAACCACAAGGTATAATATCACAAGTGATGTATACATAAACTTTAAAACCTATACCAAAAATCCTAAACCCCTAATCACTAAACTCTATACTAAAACCCTAAATCCCTAACCACTAAACTCTATACCAAAACCCTAAACACCTAACTAAGGGTGTCATATGGGTCAACCCGACCCAAACCCGACCCGAACCCGATAAGGCCTTATAGGGTTGGGTTGATTCGGGTTAAATATACCTTATCGGGTTTATCGGTACAACCCGATAGCCTTATAGGATCGGGTTAGGGTTTTAGCTAATTTGTTATCGGGTTATCGGGTTAACCCGATAAACCTTATAAGAGCCATTAACATATTTGTGTAAATATAAAACTAAAGGCTACTTATCATTTTATCACTCATCATACACGATTTGTTAGCCCACTCAAAAGATAATCTTACTTTGTAAGCCCACTTAAGACTTAAGAGGTCACCTAACTTTGTACTTGCCCTAGTGATTACCAATCATAAACGATTCATATTCATAATTTTGAAACACAAACCCTCCTTACAAATGGTTTAGATCATTGTGCTTATTCCAAGTTTTCAACACTACCGAAATTGTCATTCAAAATAGCATCAATTCCTCTTTCCCTAAGTGCATTTGCGTATGGCAATGCACTTATTAATGTTCTGCAATGAAGCTCTGATCGATATCCTGCTTTACTAAGGCTCATCAATAAACCTGTCAATAGCATGCTTCCCATCATAACGTGTCTCTAGAGAGGATCAAACTAGTCTCTCTAGGATCTACCTCTACATCTGCCAGATAACCAGAATCCCTAACTCTCTTAGGCGATGGTACCAAATCAGCACAGTCAAGAGATAGAGCTCCGGATACAAGTGGTAATGCAAGTACAGATGTCATATAGGACCTACATCTCTTGTGAGATGGCCCCGCAGAAGTACTCGGTAAATCAGGAGAAGAATGATCTGACAATGAGTATCTCGATGAAGAATCGGATGAAGCAACTGAATGAAAGTCTGATGATGCCTCAGATGATGAATCTGAAGAAGAATCTTGAGCTGAATCATCTGGAAAAAAATAATCTGATAAAGAATGATCGACATGATGTCTCACAGCAAGCTGCTGAATGGGTAATGGTCCAACCCTCTTCCTCACAGTCATCATATGTACCGGCCTGTTAAGATGGTAGCGGTACGGTCGACCATGAGGAATAGGCTGTCCAAGTGCTAGAATCATAACTCAACGACAAGGTATGATAGGTGATCTCTGGGTAGAAGAGGTAATCTCAGTGAAAGGCATACCATGAGTAGGTGATGGTGGTGTATTTGGTGTATCACTGTTTGTGGTGTCATCAGCCGATGATAGAAATGGTGCGACAGCTGGTAATGGTGGTATATGGTCTGATGGTGGATCCTCAAATAGATCAGGCTCTATCTCAGATGTAGGTGAGTAATTAAGAGACGCTGGTGTATAGTCTGGGGAGGGTGGTATAGTAGGTGCTATGATAGGTGTCTCTGTGGGTATCACGGTAGTGTCAGTCTGAGTGGTAGGTGGAGTAATCACTGGTGTGGTGTCGGGAATAGTAGTAGGGATAGTACCAAACAAGATCACTCGTCCAACAGGTGCCCTACGCTATCCTCGGATGAGTCCGATGAAACTGAGATAACTGAGATAGACATAACATGCACAAGCAAAGTTTATATAAATCATCTTTATATCAACCATGCATGATGCAAAAATATGATCGGGTAAATGGGTAACTGGATGAATGCAAAATGAATGAATGAATGAGTGAGTCATCGAGTACGTCATGATGGGATGGAATAAGAAATACTTATAGTAATATTAGTTATACTTAGTATTTAATACATATATATTATCTACGTAGTACGTATACGTAAGATGAACTATGTAAAACACGTAAGGCACAAAATCACTAGATCACATACTGGTTATGACAAGACCTATTGATACTACTGGTTCCTCAAGTAACCTTGCTCCTTCTTGATACCAATCTGGGTCACAAACACACTGTCACACCCCCAGACGGGGCCTGGTCAGAATATGTGTCCGGAGGCATGACGTTCATGAACATCTCAAGTATAAAGCATAAAGAATGACCTCTAAGGGTACGTTTTAAAAATAAACACCGTTGCATAGATTCAAAATAATAATAAGTTAACATTGTTCAACTTAAAAGGTTTAAAAGTTAAAATGCGGAAGCTTTAATAAATTCAACAACGGTATTTAAGATAACATAGATGAAATCTGAAATCTGGTTCGGCAATTAGACTTCATATAGATCAAGCAACAACTTCCAAGCTAAGCACCTGAGAAAAACATGCTTAAAACGGTCAACATAAAGTTGAGTGAATTCATAGGTTTAGTTCAAACGATGTTATAGTGTACCACAAGATATCAAACGTATGCGACAGTTATAACATATACAACTTCACATAAAAAGGTATTTACGTTGAACTAAGCTCATGACACTGAAGCTAATAAAGAAAGACACGTGCATCGGTTTCTTCCTTTATCTTGCGATCAACAATTTCCATTAGTGTTCCCTTTTTATAATGATCTCTTGCAATGGGTGCAATTCCTTTCTCATTCACTTCTGTGTATACAGGATCATAGGCCAAACTCCCGGTCAAGATTTAAGGAGGGTAAAGTTCGTTGTTTTGTTATTCCATCCACCGATCCAATATATACAAATACATAGATAGTTCTAGACTTGGGCTTGAGCCCGATACAATACAAAGTGGGCTATAACACATAATAAATACTGCTAACACTCCCCCGCAGTTGGAGCGGGAGGACACCGAACGCTCAAACTGGAGCGAAATTCTTCGAATAAAGCCGATGGTAAGCCTTTGGTGAAGATATCCGTAAACTGATAACGGGATGGAACATGAAGAACCCAGACCTGTCCAGCAGCAACCAAATCTCGAACAAAATGAATATCTATCTCAATATGCTTGGTACGCTGATGCTGAATCAGATTGTAGGATAAATAAACAGCACTAACATTATCACAATAGACAAGCGTAGCGGAAGATAAAGGAGTATGCAACTCGCGCAGTAAATTATGTAACTAACAGGTCTCAGCAATAGCATTGGCAACACCACGATACTCTGCCTCTGCACTGGAATGAGAAAGCGTCGGCTGGCGTTTAGAGGACCAAGGGAGTAAGTTGTTACCAAGAAAAACACAGTAACCTGAAGTCGAACGCCGAGTGGTGGGACAACCAGCCCAATCTACATCTGAATAAGCGACTAAATCCCTAGTAGAGGATGAAAATAACTGCAACCCATAATCTAAAGTACCATGAATGTACCGTAAAATTCGCTTAAAAGCCGAAAAATGAGGCTCCCGAAGATCATGCATATAAAGACACACATGATGAACTGCATAAGAAATATCCGAACGAGTAAAGGTGAGGTACTGTAGAGAACCTGTAAGACTCCGATATAGAGTCGGATCAGAGACCGAATCACCACCGCTTCCCAGTTTAGACTCAGTATCAATAGGAGTCCGACTGGGATTACAATTGACCATATATGCCCTATCAAGAATCTCAATATCAGATTTCTTTTGAGATAAAAACATTCCTGAAGAATTACGTGTAACTGATATACCCAAAAAATAATTGAGCGGACCCAAATCAGTCATAGCAAACTCCTTATGTAATGAATAAATAACCTGCTGCAACAAACGCTCAGAAGAAGCTATGAGAACAATATCATCAACATACAGTAATAAATACGCAGTATTGGTCTCCTATCTATAGATAAATAACGATGAGTCACATCGACTATGAGAAAAACCAACCCGAGTAATATACAATGCAAACCGCTGAAACCAAGCTCGAGGGGCCTGTTTAAGCCCATAGAGAAACCTCTGTAACAAACACACATAATCAGGATGAACAGTATCCCAAAATCTAGGAGGCTGATGCATGTAAACTGTCTCAGAAAGATCACCATGTAAAAAAGCATTCTTGACATCGAGTTGATGAATCGGCCAATGTCGAGAAGCGACTAAACTAAGGACAGTCCAAATAGTACCCGGTTTAACAACCAAACTAAAAGTCTCATCAACATCAACCCTCTCTAACTGTGTACTACCATTCGCCACAAGACGAGCCTTGTAGCGACTAAGCATGCCATCTGCCAGATACTTGTGATGAAAAAGCCACATACAACGCACAATATTGGTATCTGGTGGTCTAGGTACTAAAATCCAAGTTTTGTTTTTAATAAGCGCATGATATTTATCACGCATAGCATTTTGCTAGTTTGGATCACTAAACGCATCACGATAAGATTTTAGTAAAGGGGAAACCAAAGACACATGTAAATTGAGACGTTTAGTGGGACGATTAGTCCCGACATGGAAACGTGTGACCATAGGGTGAATCGAAACTGGGTTTGGGTTTTTAGGTGGATCATGAATTATAATAGGTGATTAAGCCACAAGTTCGTTTTGGGTAGCGGGTGATTGAGTTGGAGTAGGCGTATGTTGTTAGACCGCGAACGTGGATGGGGGAGGTGAGTGGGGTTGATTTTTGATGGTTTGAACTTAGGCCGATGAGAGTTCTTGAGGCGTGGTAGGTAATTGGGCCGCATCAGGTTGGTGTTGGATCGGGGTGTTATGAATTGGAGTGATAGGTTCAGGTGGGAGTTGCACAACGGGATTGGTGAGAGTTGTTGGTGGGATAATATCGGGTATGTCGTCTAAAAAGGTATAGGTAGGTGGTAAAGCAGGTTGAGTGGAGCCATAAGGAAAAACGGTCTCATCAAATGTAACATGACGAGAAATGATGATCTTATTTGTTTTTAAATCAAGACAACGATACTCACAATGATTGGAAGCTTGTCCTAAATAGATTGAAGGTGTGACGCGAGGTTCAAGCTTGTGGTTGGTGTCAAGGTGAGGGTAACATAAACACTTAAAGGTACGTAAAAGGCTATAGTCAGGGTTCGTTCCAAACAAGCGGGTATAAGGTATTTCATTGTTAATGGCAGTAGATGGTAAAAGGTTTAAAAGGTGAGTGGCCACATTGAGGGCTTCTACCCGAAAAGTAGGTGGAAGGTTGGCTTGAAAAAGTAAGGTTCGAATGAGGTTATTGATAGTACGAACCATGTGTTCAGACTTACCATTTTGTTGGGATGTTTTTGGGCATGAAAAACAAAACTGAATGCCATTGTCAGCAAAGAGTTTATGAAAGTGGTGGTTGTCGAATTCACCACCATGATCACACTAAAATGAACGAATTTTACACTTGAATTGAGTACGAACATAGGTACGAAACAATACGAACTTAGACCAAACATCAGATTTATTAAGCAAAGGATAAACCCAAACGAACTGCAAATAGTGATCTAAAAACAAAACATAGCATTTAAACCTTAACCGGTATGGGTGAAGTCCACACATCCGAGTGAATAATTTTAAAACAAGAAGTAACGACAGTATTAGAACTGACAAACAAAAGCCTCACGTGTTTTCCATGCTGACAAGCATGACAAAGCACATGAGGTTTCTCCTTATTACATGAAATGAAATTATTAGAAACAAGGTGACGTAGCACTTCACGTCCTAGATGTCCAAGACGCTGGTGCCACGTATGCTGACTAACAAGGAAAACATGAGGAATCAGAGATGGCGCCGTGACTGAGTAAAGATCCCCCGTGCTATCGCATCGGAGAAGCACCTGACGTGTCATGAAATCCTTAACGGAAAAACCAAATGCGTCGAATTCGATAGTGCAATTATTGTCACGAACAAATTGACGAACATATATTAAATTTTTGACAATATGAGGGGTGATAAGAACATTATTTAGATGAAAAGATTTAAAGGGAGTTGGCAAAATACTATGTCCCGTATTGGTGACGGGTATAAAATGACCGTCACCAACCGAGATAGACAGATACATACACGTATTAAAAATTTCACTAAGACTATTAAGACTATTAATTGAATTATAGAGACGAGAGCTCGCCCCTATGTCTATATTCCAAGCACCACTAGCAGGATTTATTGCACTAAAAGCATGAGGTAAGGTGGTCGTTTGATCCGCTGTACATGTGGGTCCGGCTAGACTGGCAGCTACAGTAGCAGGAGGTTGGATCGCCAGTTGTTGGGCTAGTAGTAAATGTTGGGCCGGCTGAGGAGGGAACCCAGGTGGGGGAGGCATATAGTATCCATAAGGTTAGGTTCATGCATATTGTTGGGCCTGATAAGGTTGGAGGTTGGGAGGTACATAATAGTAAGGGCTTGGAGGCATAAAATTAGGCCCAATGGTAGCATGATACACCACAGGTGGTGGGATTGGATTTGGGGGTGCAACATGAATGGGATTAGTAACAGTAGGTGTCTTTGAAGTTTCACTAGCATTAGGAGATGAAATTTTATTATTTATCCCCAACTGACCAATCAGTTTAGAAAGCAAGTCTTCCATATTTTGTTATTTAACGTTAGGGGTAGATGGTTCAAAACAAAAGGAAGGGTTTTAGGAGGGTTATGCAATACACGTTATCACAAGCAAAGAACCACAATGAAACAATTGACAATTTATTTGTTACATGAGAACAAATAATACGTATAATAAGATCTTGTTACCTAAGAACAAGATGACAAGTTTGTTACCTTAGAACAAACACAAAGATTAATGACGAAAAATTTAAAAGTAGGGTTAGGGTTTGGGGGTCGGTTTTTAGGGTTAGGCTGTGATACCATGAAGGAGGGTAAAGTTCGTTGTTTTGTTATTCCATCCACCGATCCAATATATACAAATACATAGATAGTTCTAGACTTGGGCTTGAGCCTGATACAATACAAAGTAGTTCTAGACTTGGGCTTGAGCCCGATACAATACAAAGTGGGCTATAACACATAATAAATACTGCTAACAAAGATCTCAAGTAACACTACTCCAAAAGAGTAAATGTCTGATTTTTTTATTTAATTTTTCATATTCTAGATCCAAATACGTATTTGTACCTGCAATGATATTGGTATTGATAGTGCTAGCCTCTTGATTTGCTGGGTGGAATTTAGAAAGCTCAAAATCAGCAATCTTGGCCTCCTAATTATCGCCCAGTAGAATATTCGCGCTCTTGATGCCACGGTGAATTATCTTTTGTTTGTCTTGATCCGTGTTGGTGTGAATGTAATTCAAGCCATGTGCAATATCAAGACATATGTTCAAACGTTGCATCCAAGTAAGATTAGTCATTTTATCACCGTCTCCCATATAATAATCTTCAAGACTTCCTTTAGAAGCAAGCTCATAGACAAAGATCATGTGATCACAACCTTCATCACATAAGCCAAGAAGCGAGATTATATTCTCATGTTTACAACTAGTCAGCGTTTTGATTTCTGGAATGAATCCTTGCTCTCCTTGTGTATTGAAGATTTGTTTTATTGCTACAGTGCTTTGTTTCTAGGGAAGATCACATCTATTCTCCTGATCTATCAACGATGATATACTGTTATCAAAATGTTCGAGTTGTACCTTGTATACCATACCATATCCGCCTGACCCGATGCAATATTTTTTGTCAAAATTCTCAGTAGCCAACTCTATATGATTAAGTTTAATCTTCAAGTGTTCCAAGTGCTTCCACTGCAACATTAACAGCATAAATGCTAGTAAGACATGGGAGTGAAATTATAAAGAAATTGGTTTTATAACCGAAAGATATTTACAATATATGTGAACATTTAAAATACAATAAAGTACTGAAAGAATAATACATTGAATGATAAAAGATTCAAAATTTGTACTAACTGTGATATTAATACAACAAACTCTTAGTCCCAAATATATTCATAAAGCTTCAATACCATCAACTGCTTAAAAATGATTTGTGATTTGTGAGTGTGACTATGTGTCAGGTCTATGGTAGTTGGCTTAGATAGTGTTTTGATTTCTGATATTGGGTTTCGTGTGGTGGCCAGTAAGAAGTTGGGGGTATGAAGGTGGTCAACACCAAAAATTTAACCACCTGATAAAAGTTGCCCCATATTCAACAAACTTGTTAATGATCGTTATCATCTTAAACTGCCAGGGTTATGAATACGATACATCAAAAACGTCTTGTCTAATTTCATCGTAACTGGAATCAAATGCGAAATGCCCCTAACCATATGTATCATTCATGTAATCTACTCTTTTGCTTATTAAGTAGGATAACAAGCCTTAAACTAAAACAATAAAAATATTAATTACCTTTAAGTGATTAGATGATGTACCCTCAACTGCATTCTTTAGAAGTTCTTGATGAATTGATAATATAATAGTTATTATTACATTAAGTTGATAGATAGAACAGTTATTATTGCAAAAAATTGATAAACAAGTTGATCTTCTTACTGGATTTTCATGCTTCGACTGAAGTTCCAACGCTTTATCAAGTCTTTTGACAACCTAGTCTATATATGGAGGCTTTGCCCGTTCCTCTTGTAAGCAGTACTATGCTGTCTCTGAGAAGATTCTGAATGATTTTGGGTCCATCTGTTTTCGTAAATGTGGATCGACCATATCATCCAAATGAGATTTTTCCAGTTGACTTAATAACCCCTCTCCCAACTCTTCATCATCTACTGCATTCCTTCCGCGCAAGACTTCTAATAATACAACGCCCAATGAATACACATCTGACTTGTGGGTCACACCACCAGCCTTTTTATATTTTGGGTCCAGGAATACATTCTTAACAATATCATGAGTAAGAAGAAGATGTTGCCTCCGAGCTACTGTATTTTTCAACGGAAGTTCAAAATGAGACAACTTGGGTTCCCATTCATCATCAAGTAAAATTTTTGAGCTCCTGATGTTGCAATGTATGACACTAAAATCTCGTCCAGGATTATAATGGATGTAACTCAGTGCCTTCGCAACACCGACGCATATCTTCAACCTTTGCATCCATGTGAGGGTCTGGTCACTTAGATATGTTTTGAGACTTTGTTTGGCCTCCTTCTTGTATATGATCATCTTATTGTCCACATCTTCATAAAAACACAACGATTACAAACCCAAGGCCTGTAAACACCCAACCATCTTCTAACCGGTGATGAAAACTCACCTTCATTACAAACCCGAGGCAAGTCGTATGTTTGCTAAAATTCAAAAAAGTATATGGGAACAACTATAAGAGTAAGTTTGCAACTGGTAAGCATCGAATGTGAAGGCTTTTTGGATTAGTTTTGAGTTTAATTTAGTGAGATCAGGAGATGAGGAATGGAATTAGGTGTGTGATTAGGTTAGGGGGATTTTTTTTTGTTTTTTTTTTTTTTTTTTTTTTTTTTGTTTTTTTGTTTTTTTTTTTTTTTTTTTTTTTTTTTTTTTTTTTTTTTTTTTTTTTTTTTTTTTTTTTGTTTTTTTTGTTTTTTGTGTTTATCTTGGACTGGGATTGTGTACTATATCATCCCCTAGCCTATAATATTTCATTCAACAACTTATTCAATCCTTAAATCACTAAAGTATTATCGGTGCTTTTCTCCTCTCCCAAAATCCTTAACCGAAACCCAAAAACCCTTTTTAGGTTTTCGATTCTTGTGTTTCCTTTACCGAATTTGACTAAAAAACCGCTTATAAGGTTTCGGTTCTTCTTGATCTTAGCTGACATCAATATCTACAGAATTATCCGTTCCTGCACAACACAATTAGCAAAACAAGCGTATATTTGGCATTTTAAGTCCGTTTTTGGTTATTTTAGCTCGTTTTTAAAGGTAAAAGGTATGTGTAATTAAGCACATACCAGGTTTACTAATTAGGTTATTCAGGTTAATTGGTTGTCGGTTCAAGCTCAATTAGGTGCGTTTGGATTTGGATAATAACATGAGGTGTTTGGTACGTGAAGGTTGACTAGCAATCGACTCATACTCGGTTGACGTGTTTGTGTGAGCAACCGTAGAGGCAGTAATTTAACTGCTATTCCTTTTTAGGATCTAAGGCTTAAAGGTTAGTTTACTTACCTTTTATTATGTGTTAATCTTATGTGCTAAAACTAGATCCTTTCTGCTGCGTACTCGTAGCTAAATTGGTTACCTTGTTTGTTAAATCCCAACAGTGGCATCACGAGTCAACTCGTTTTGGCATTAGGGTTACACTTTTTGAATTATATCATGTCTTGAATTGTACACGCCTAGATTTAATTCATATTCTTGATCTGCTGCGTTTTATACTTTATTGTTTTTTTTGCAAACTATTAATTATTAATATAGGCTAAAAAAGAATAAAACTAAGTAGTTAATTTAGTAGGTTATGTTTCCTTTTGGCAATAAATCACACTATATATCTTAAAGATCTTGTTTTTATTTATGGTAATTAAAATCTTTTATCTTTTGGAAACTAGATCTTTTACATATTTAGTCTCATTTGTGCTTTCCTTTTCCGGCCATAAGACCCACGCAATCACTTTAAGTGATGGATGTGGCGATCTAGGTACTAAGCTGAAAACCTAATGAGGGTCTTATGGTTCTCCAATTGGGGAAGACTCGCTTGAGAACTCGGATTTTACATGTTTACTTGTTTATTTAATGTCATTTAAGTTTTAGTCTTTTATGTGCATATTTTTACTTGATTACTCGTGTACACGCCTAATATGTATGCAATATGGACTAATACTTATAGAGGAAGATGATATTAAAACTAGTCTATTAATTACACGCCTAAATATTTGTTCATTGTGACCTATTATTTGTTCCGTGCAAAATTTGATTTTGAGAAAATTAATAAGACTCTAAACTATAAAACTTGATTTCAATAGTAATTTAAAAACTGGACGTTATGGATTATTGGGAAGTACGGCTCATCCACTAGAACAAGCTTTAAGAGAAGTTTAAGGCGGACATTCCTAAAGAATCCATGTTTTTAATATGATTCGCGCTGACCTGGTTCTCCGCTTCTTTGCACGTTCGATTGGAGTTACCGAGAACCAATGTATCACTACAATGTCAATTATAAAAGGTTTTTAAAATCAAAGCTACAAAGTTGTTGTTAGGATTATGAAAAAGACTCGGTCACCCCCGTGTATTGTTTAGTATAGCAAAGCTCGTAGTTAGAAAGTAAGCGTATGACTTTCGGTATTGGGTCGGGTCTTTTACCCAAGTGTTAAGCCTATACCCAAGCCCATAGAGCTCATAAACACATGTATATAAACCCCTTTCCAGCCATGGGAAGGGGTTGGTTGTTCATTTTATCACAAAGCTTTCATTTGGTTTTTCTCTCACTAGAAACCTCACTTTTTCTCTCTAGAAATTTGCCAACCCAATCATCCATGCTTGTGTTATGATATCATGTATACTACATATATGATCGATGTGACCATCATAACAATTACAAGTTTAAAACATGGGTTGATCCTAGTGCCTCTTATCTAGCAAATCCTAGTTTTTACTATGCGGTCTCGGGATGCATCACAAAAACAAGTTCTAGAATTTAATATACTACCGATACACTCATATAATTTTAAACCGATACCAATGTTCCAAAAAAGGCAACAAAGACCATACGTACACATCCGTAATGACGAAATAGACACATACGACTGCATTCGAACCTTAACTCGAACAAGCTAAAGGTAAAATTATCTTGGATATCAATAATGGATACCCAAATTCCTATAGATCTAAAGGTGAACCTCACATTTTTTGGGTGAAATGTTGGGAATTAAACACTTCAGAGTTAGTACTGCCAATGGATGAGTTAGTACTGCTAAGCCAACAATTAGTACTGCTA
>BQNB010061842.1:2589-25509 GCA_026074375.1 Tanacetum coccineum
AAAAAATGGTGAAAACGGGACTTGTCGAAGCTATTGATTCTTTAGTTCCCCTTGACGAACACTTAGCTACTTTTCGAGGTTATTAGTCGAGGGGGATTGAGATTCTTGGTTTTCTTAAGTGTTTACTTCATAACATTGCGTGAGGACACAGCAATATCTTAGTATGGGGGATTTTGGTATGTGCTTAATTACACATACCATTTTCCATTAAAAACGGACTTAAATGACTAAAAACGTACCAAAAATACATTGTATTTGTATGTTTTGCATTTGTGTTGTGCAAGAAACGGATATTCAAGAAAAGGTCAAAAACAAAGCAAAAAACGACAAAACCGAGCACGAGAATGAAAAGAGCGTGAAAAGAAGTCAAAGTCAAAGCCAAAGTCAACCCCGACAAAGTCAAAGTCAACAGTCAAAGTCAAAGTCAACTCCGAGAAGCTGAATCAGAAGAATACAAACTTGAGGGACCAAAAATGCCAAATCATAAAGTTGTATATAAACTTCAAGGGGTGGAAATGCAAATTAAGTGAAATATAACTTTAGGGGTTGATTCTGCCAAACCCCTAAAGATGTATCACCACAAGGACCATGCATGTAATAACTCATATAACAATGAGGGGCTGTTTTTGCCAACCCCTCATAAACTTTACCACACAAGGACTTGATTTGCAATATGACATATATCTTTGAGGGGCCAAAGTTGGCAACACGCCAAACCTTTCACCCCTGTTACCCAAAAACAGTTTTTCCCGCCTACAAAACCCAAGAACAGGGTCACGGGTTGTCTTCCTCCCCTTTACCCTGCAACACCAAAACTCTTCAATGGACAAAACCTTCACCCTCAACCCACTAAATCCCTAGCCACATGTGCATTGCCATGTTGGCAATCCCACACCTTTCCAAGCACAATCCAGCGATTGTGATGAATTTGAAGAAACACAAATGTTGATGTATGGCCAAGATTGCTTTGGGATTTCACTCACAATACAAGCACAACTCAGTTCCCTCTCACAAAGAAAGCACAAGAAAGAGATGAAGAGAAGACCTAGAATGCTTAGTATAAATAGGACGTATTGTAAGCCTTCAAAGGCATCACTCATTTTTTTTTCTTACTTTTTAATCATCTAAATTACAAGTTCTTTTTAGTTTTATGTCTTTAATTTCAGTATTGTAATGTTTTTCTAAATTAATCAAAGTTTGAGGTATTTTAAAGTATAAGCTTGTTCTTAAGTTTCATGTTCTAAAAGCCTTGTTCAAGCTCATTTAAGCTCTTTGTAACCTGTACAATCCGTTTTCAGAAAATCATAAAGATGTGTTAAGAAAATCACAAAAATAAGCTCACCCCTTAAATTACCTCAGCTAAATCATGGAAGATAAGCTTGTAATGGAAGAGCTTATAGACCCACTAGCTTGTCTTTTGACAAGCTAGAGCTTGTAGACTGCCTTAATTGCCCTGTTTAAACAAGGGTTTAAGTAAGTTTTCTCTTTTTCCAATTTTTGCAAAATCACTGTAGCATTGCTTATTTGTGGCTTATTTCTGTCTTTACTTGCTTATTAGTGTTAATGTATGCTTAATTATCTTTAGTTTAAGTTTTTGAATCAATTATTCATGCTTGATCTTTTAATTTGTCATTTTAGTGAAATCTGCCATTTGCTTTTTCAGCTTATTTAAGTGCTTAATGTCTGTTGATAATTGCTCATTAATGCTTAATATGTTCATATGATCATCTGTTTTTAGAAACCCCAGCTTAAATCTCTTTAAAACAGTCTTAAAAGGGTTTTCATTTTCTTAAAGGGGTGTTTGGCACAGCATAAGTTTTTGGCTTATTGCTGTCAAAAACCCTTAAGGTTTTGAAAAATCCAAATTCAAGAGCTCATTTAAGCTTGTATAAGCTGTTTGAAAGCCTTAAGCTTAGTTTTACAAGTTTTTCTAAGTGCTACTTAAAATTTGACTTTCAAAAGCCATGCTTGATGGCTTAATTTTGTACATTTTGAGTCTCAATTGAGTGTTAGAGTGTTGTAGCAAAGGTGCATTATAGGGGGATAGTATGGTTTAGAGTTTAGGTAAAAATCTGCATATTTAGTTAAGTGTTTAAAAAAAATGAAGAAACAGCTTTTACTTGTGCTTATTCTGGCTTATCCAGAATTTCAAACTCCATTTTCTTTACAATTTTGAATAGCTGTTAGGCCATACTTTAAGCTCACATAAGCCCCTAGTCCTTAGTTTCTATTTAAAAGCTTAAAATTAAGCTTGAAAAGCCATTCTTAGGCTTTTTAGCTCAACACTTCCCCTGGTGCTGAGATTGCTTAATTGTGCTTTTGTGCTTAAATCCCTTGTCCTATTGTGCTTTTAAGAGCTTATTAGGTTAGCTGAAGTCCTCTTGTTTGCTTATTTTCAATTACATTGTATTTGTTTTAGCTTTTTATTACCCTAGCAGCTTAAGTTTTTCATTGGCAGTACTAACCAAAAAGTTGGTACTGCTGAGAGTTTTAAGCCCATTTCTGGCTTAATTTGTTGTTTTCTTTTGCTTATATCTGTTCATAATTGCTTATTGTGCTTACCTTTTGACCTGTGTTTGCTTATTCACCATTTTCCTTTGCTTAATTGTGCTTAAATAAGCCATAAAGTGGCCATTTGGTCTGTTTGGTTAGCAGTGTTTGATTAAGTGCTTATTTGCTTTTAAGAGCTTATGGCTCATTAGCTTTGCTTAATTTTTGTATAATAGTGCTTATTAGGTCTAGTCATAAATCTGTTTTCAGCTTGTTAGGTTTCAAAATGCTTCTAAGTGCTTAAATTTTAGTTAAACTTAAAAAGCCAAAATAGTTAATCTGTCTTATAAGCTTTTCTAGCTTAATTTGTTTGATAAATTTTCATCCCTAGTGCTTATTTGTTAAGCCCTTATGTTCCTTTTAGCTTATTAGTTCATATGTTAGCTTATTTAGTTTAAAAATCCAAAAAGAAATAAGCCATTTTTGCCATTTGTCAAGTTAAGCATTCTGTCATCTTAATTGGCTTATAACTGGCTTATTCTTGAGAATCATGGAAAAGTCCAAGTTTTAAAGGTGCTTAATTTTGTGTGTTTTACAAGTCCTAAAAGAAAATTTTTGAAAAAAATAAATAAAAGGGGAAGGTGGAAGTCAGGGGTGAGCTAGGGCTCGAACCCCCGACCTCAACACTCTCACCCTTTATACACACACACTCTACCGCTGTGCTACAATAGCTCATCCGGTAGAGTTTGTGTTTGTTTTATTCTTATACACGTTTTAGCTCAATAAGCTTATAAACTGTTTTGATTTTTAACAGCTTATTGCGATAAGCTGTGTCAACCAATTTATTTTTCTAGGATTCCTTATAACTTTAGCTATTTTCTGTATTTTTTTCAGAATTTTATAAAATAGTTTAGTATTTTTTATAATTTATTTAGATTAAAAACTTAAAAAATTCATAAAAAATAAAATAATAATCAAAAAAATAAAATTCTTTTTTTTTAAATTTTATTTTATCAATTAGAACCTAGGAAAAATAGAATCTCAGTTGTAGGGTTAAATTTGCAACTTTTCGTTTTTTAAAGAACGGGATTGAATCCCGTTCTCGTTTCTTCGCGTTTTTAGCCTTAAACGCCTCCGTTTTTAATCTAGTTTTTTTAATCTTTCTTTTTAGTCATTTAGAGCTTATTAAAAGTGAAAAATAGATTTTAGGATTAAAATTTGAGATTTTAGGTTTTTAACTCACGTTTTTAGGTTTCCGTTATCGTTTTTAGGGTTAAATCACTTTCTTGTTATCAATCTTAGGTTTTTCTTAATCGTTTTTGCATTTTTAATTGTAGTGATAGAAAAGCCAATCATAACCTCGTTCCATTCAAACATCGATTATCAATTCGTCATTCGAGAATTCACGCTTCGCTAGGAAATGACCCGGGGGATTTTTGATATTACTTTGGACAAAAGTAATTGATTTAAATCTTTCGGAATACGTTTACTACAATTGAATCATATTATCCTTACGTATTATATTTATATATATACAAAAAGGCTAGTATCATAGCATATTTCCCCACAACACTGACAGAACCTCGATGTGTACCTTACTTTCACCAGAAGGAATCTCTACGAAGTGATCTAAACTAAGAATCGCAAAAACCAAAGAAACTTTATTTATTTAACAAATATATAATGTTTATTAAGCTGATGGAAGCAAAAAGCCACAATTAACCTCTATGAGCTCTAAAGAGATCCAACTAATCTATGTTTAGCATCTAACTTATATAAAACTCTATCATTTCTCGTTCTTTGCAAATTTAAAATCTTTAATAAAAAGATCCGCGAATGCTTAGTCTAATAAAACAAGCTTTGCATATTTAAAGTCTATCATGGAAACTTGCAAACTCTTGACTTTTTCAAGCTAGAATTCGCGTTTTAAAGCTTCTTGTATAAAAGACTAGCAAAAGCTTAAATTTATATAAGTTAAGGGGCAAGGTAGAGCGCAACATGCTCGATCAAGTCAAAATTTATTCTCAAAAAGACAAAACTATGTGTCAAAACACTTAATCTATTTTTTATTTTTTTTAATTTTGACATATTTTTGCTATTTTTGGTGGAAAGACGGGGTTACGTGAAGACAAGGCAAATACAAGTAAGATCAAATCAAAATATCCCCCCATACTAGAACTACACATTGTCCTCAGTGTGAGACTGTCACCCCCATACTAATTTCAAGGTATAATCCCAATATTAAGGGGTCTCTACGCAAATCTAAAGCTGTTTATTAATTATGCTAATAGATAAACGTTAATCAATAAGATCTAGGATATCGGATTCCCATATATAAGCATGCTAAGGATTGAAGATCGAGTGAACGATGGACAAAACCACGAGCACGAGAGTCTTCAAAATCCGGGGTAATCCTGAACATAAAACACAAAACATGAAACACGAGAAAGGAAGAGGCGAGCCTCCTCACATCACACTTATTAATAAATATTATACTACTACTAAGGATAAGCATGGGTTGCCACCCACAAAGCGCTTGTTTTTGTTAACCGAGTCACGAGCCTAATTCGACCCTAAATTTAGTGGTCCATAGGGAAAGTTTGGAGATCCGTGACAACCATCGGTGGTATGTCCCCTCCAAAATAGTGTTTAAGTCTATGACCGTTCACCTTGAAATTTGGTCCGTCAGTTTGAGATAACTCGACGGTACCATAAGGGAAAACTTAAGCAACGGTGAATGGTCCAGTCCAACGGGTTTTGAGCTTGCCTGAGAAAATATTTAATCGAGAATTGAAGAGAAGAACTCGATCACCAACGTTGAAAATGTGGTTCTAAATCTTGGAGTCATGAATCTTCTTCGTTTTCTCTTTGTAGATTAAAGAGTTCTCGTAGGCTTGATCCCAGAGTTCATTTAATTCATTCATTTGAACTTTCCGGTGATCACCCGCGGTCTTAAGGTCAAAATTACAATGTTTTAAGGCCCAATAGGCCTTGTGTTCAAGTTCAATAGAAAGATGACAAGCCTTTCCGTACACGAGCTTATAAGGAGTGCACCCGATGGGTGTTTTAAAAGCGGTACGGAAGGCCCATAAAGCATCATCTAACTTATCGGACCATGAAGCACGATTTTCGCCTACGGTCCTTTCTAAGATACGTTTCAAACCACGATTTGAAACCTCCACTTGTCCACTAATTTGTGGATGATACGTGGTAGAAAAACGGTGAGTAACTCCATAACTTAAGCAACGACCTTCGCTAAAAAAAAAAAAAAAAAGAAATAAAAAATAAACGAATTGGTCCGTTGCAAAAGTGAGTACCACTATCACTAATTAAGTCACGAGGAGTTCCAAATTGGCGAAGACAGATTTTAAAATTTTAACGATGACTCGGGCTTCATTAGTGGGGAGCCCTTTTGCTTCAACCCATTTAGACAAGTAGTCAATGGCCATGAGAATGTACTTGTTCCCTCGAGAAGACGAGAACGGTCCCATAAAGTCGATGCCCCATACGTCAAAGATCTCGCATACTTGAATTGCATTTTGAGGCATTTCATCCTTTTGCGAGATTTTGCCTTGATGTTGACATGAGTCACATGAATTTACCATGTCATGGGCATCACGATAAATTGTCGGCCAATAGAAACCAGAATCAAAGACTTTCTTAGCAGTGTAGTTCGCATCATGATGACCCCCGGTGGGTCCATTATGGCAAGCTGTGAGGATATCAATGGATTCTTGGCCGTGAACACATCGTCTAACCACTTGATCCGCACAAATCCTAAATAAGTAGGGATCGTCCCAAAAATAATGCTTAACGTCCTTAAAGAACTTCTTCTTTTGTTGTGACGACATCCCTTTCACTATAAAATTTCCCGCATGGTAATTTGCAATGTCAGCAAACCATGGGGTACTAGAATCACCATGAAAAGATATCATTCCAAGGGTCTCGAGAGGAAATGTTTCGTTAATTTCCTTTTTCTCGAGATTACCTTGATGAGGATTTTCTAATCTAGACAAATGGTCGGCCGCGAGATTCTCTGCTCCTTTTTTATCATGAATAATGACATCAAATTCTTAGAGTAGGAGAATCCACCAGAGCAATCTCGGCTTAGCATCTTGCTTAGCAAGAAGATACTTTAGAGCCGAGTGGTCCGTATACACTATGGTCTTTGATAAGACTAAGTAAGGCCAGAATTTCTCGAAAGCATACACCACGGCTAATAATTCTTTTTCCGTAGTAGTGTAATGTGCTTGAGCATCCGTCATGGTCTTACTTGCATAGTGTATAGGCTGAAAATGTTTGGTCTTTCGTTGCCCCAAGACTGCACCTACCGCATAATCACTAGCGTCGCACATAATTTCAAATGGTAGGTCCCAATCGGGGGCAACTAAAATCGGGGCTTCGGTTAACTTCTTCTTAAGTATATTAAACGCTTCAATACATTCTTTCGAGAAAATAAATGGGGTTTCTTTTTCTAGAAGATGGGTCATCGGCCGGGCGATTTTAGAAAAATCTTGGATAAATCGACGATAGAACCCGGCGTGACCTAAAAAACTTCAAACACCTTTGACGGAAGTCGGATGAGGGAGTTTAGCTATAACATCAACTTTAGCTCTGTCGACCTCAATCCTGGATTTAGAAATTTTGTGGCCGAGGACAATGCCCTCTTTAACCATGAAATGGCACTTCTCCCAATTTAGAACTAAGTTGGTGTCTTCGCACCGTTTTAGCATTTTGTCTAAATGGGAGAGGCAAGATGAGAAAGAATCCCCGAAGACCGAGAAATCGTCCATAAAGACCTCCATTGTTTCCTCGATCATATCATGGAAAATGGCCATCATGCACCTTTGGAACGTGCCCGGAGCATTACATAAACCAAAAGGCATACGTCGGTAGGCAAACGTCCCATAAGGGCAAGTGAAGGTGGTCTTCTCTTGGTCTTGCGGGTCAATAGGAATTTGAAAATATCCGGAAAATCCATCTAAAAAGCAATAGTATTTGTTCCCTGCTAAACGGTCAAGCATTTGGTCCATGAAAGGCAACGGGAAATGGTCTTTACAAGTAGCATCATTAAGCTTCCGGTAATCAATACAAACACGCCATTCGGTGACTAATCGAGTAGGTATCAACTCATTATCTTCATTTTTAACTCCGGTCATTCCACCCTTCTTAGGCATACAATGAACGGGGCTCACCCACGGACTATCGGAGATAGGTTAAATCAATCCGGCATCAAGGAGTTTGATAACTTCCTTTTTGATAACCTTGTGAATTTTTGGATTTACCCTTCTTTGATGTTGAACTGTCGGTTAGAAATCATCTTCCATTAAGATCTTGTGAGTACAAAACGGGGGTCTATGCCCTTATAGTCAGAGATTTTCCATGCGATGACCCGTTTGTGTGACTTAAGAACCTTTAATAGGCGGGCCTTTTCATCATTTTTAAGTCTTTAGCTATTATAATGGGTAATTTATTAGTATCTTCCAAAAACGCGTATTCAAGATGAGACGGTAAATCCTTGAGCTCAAGCTCCAGAGGATCATCAACAGAAGATTTGATCATTTTAAGTTCTTCAAAATTAAGTTCTTTCGGAGGGAGAGGAGATGATGGATCATCATTTAATAACTTTTGAAGTAGACGAATGTCTCCCTCTAGATCAAAGTCGGCATCATCAATTCCTGGTGGAATTGAATCATTTGAAAGACAACCTTCGATCTCTTCCAAAATGAAATCACCTCCCTCAAAAGGAGTGAGAGAGGGGGAAGAAGTCATAATGATAGGATCTAATGACGGAGTGGGATTGCCACTCTTAGAACTATCCGAAAATCCAAGCACCTCTTAAGCATACTCCTCACATGTTACGTCTATGACATCGATTCGATTAACCGATTCATCATCATATTTATAGGAGTATCTCGAAGTGTGCCCGACTTTAAACGTAATGGCCTCATCATCGACTCAAAGAGTTAACTCTTCACCATGTACATCGATTAAAGCTCATGCCGTCCTCAAGAAAGGCCTCTCGAGAATGAGGGGAACCCGAGGATCGACATCATAATCAATTACAACAAAGTCGGCCGGAAAATGAAACATTCCTACTTTCACAAATACATCTTCGGCAACACCAACCGGATAAGTAACCGATCAGTTTGCGAGCTTGAGAATCATGCTAATCGGGGTAAGTTCTAGAAGCGAAAGCTTCTTCCATATGGAAAGAGTCATTAGATTGATGCTAGCGCTAAGATCGTCCAAGGCTAAGCACTCAACTAGCTCCGGAAAATCATAAGGAATGAGAAAATTACCGGGGTCTCCAAGTTTTTTAGGAAACTTTTTTAGGAGCACCGCCGAGCAATTCTCATTTAATGGAGTAGTTGCTAATTCGAATAATTTTTAGGTGGGTCTATTAAGGCAAGCCGTGAGGATATCCACGGCTTTTTGGCCGTAAATACATCGTCTAATCACTTGATCCGCACAAATCCTAAACAAGTAGGGGTCGTCTCAAAAATAATGCTTTAATTCTTAAAGAATTTTTTATTTTATTGGGACGCCATCCCTTTCACTACAAAATTCCCCGCATGGTAATTTGCATTGTCGGCAAACCATGGGGTACTAGAATCACCATGAAAAGATATCATTTCGAGGGTCTTGAGAGGAAATGTTTCATTAATTTCCTTTTTCTCAAGATCACCTTGATGAGGATTTTCTAATCTCGACAAATGGTTGGCTGCGAGATTCTCCGCTCCTTTTTTTATCACGAATAATGACATCGAATTTTTAGAGTAGGAGACTCCACCAGAGAAATCTCGGCTTAGCATCTTGCTTAGCAAGAAGATACTTGCGAGTCGAGTGGTCCATATATACTATGGTTTTCGATAACACTAAATAGGACCAGAATTTCTCGAAAGCATATACCACGGCTAATAATTCTTTCTCCGTAGTAGTATAATGAGCTTCAGCATCGGTCATAGTCTTGCTAGCATAGTGTATAGGCTGAAAATGTTTGATCTTACGTTGCCCCAAGACTGTACCTACCGCAAAATCACTAGCATCACACATTATTTCAAATGGTAGGTCCCAATCGAGGGCAATTAAAATCGGAGCTTCGGTTAATTTCTTCTTAAGAGTTTCAAACGCTTCAATACATTCTTTCGAGAAGATAAACGGGGTGTCTTTTTCTAGAAGATGGGTCATCGGCCGGTCGATTTTAGAGAAATCTTGAATAAATCAACGATAGAACCCGGCGTGACCTAAAAAACTTCGAACACCTTTGACGGCAGTGGGATGAGGTAACTTTGCTATTACATCAACTTTAGCTCTATCTACTTTAATACCACTTTTAGAGATCTTATGGCCGAGGACAATGCCCTCTTTAACCATGAAATGGCACTTCTCCCAATTTAGAACCATGTTGGTGTCTTCGCATCGTTTAAGAATTTTGTCTAAATGGGAGAGGCAAGAAGAGAAAGAATCCCCGAAGACCGAGAAATCATCCATGAAGACCTCCATTGTTTTCTCGATCATGTCATGGAAAATAGCCATCATGCACTTTTGGAATGTGCCCGGAGCATTACATAAGCCAAAAGGCATACGTCGGTAGGCAAACGTCCCATAAGGGCAAGTGAAGGTGGACTTCTCTTGGTCTTGCGGGTCAATAGGAATCTCAAAGTATCCAAAAAATCCATCTAAAAAGCAATAGTATTCGTTCCCTGCTAAACATTTAAGCATCTGGTCTATGAAAGGAAACGGGAAATGGTCTTTACGATTAGCATCATTAAGCTTCCGATAATCAATACAAACACGCCATCCGGTGACAAGCCTTGTAGGAATCAACTCATTATATTTAATCGTCACAACGGTCATACCTCCCTTTTTGGGCACACAATGAATGGGGCTTACCCATGGACTATCAAAGATAGGGTAAATCAATCCGGCATCAAGGAGTTTGATAACTTCCTTTTTGATAACCTCATGAATTTTTGGATTCACCCTTCTTTGATGTTGGACCGCCAGTTTAAAGTCATCCTCCATTAATATTTTGTGAGTACAAAATTGAGGGTCAGTTCCCTTAATGTCGAAGATTTTCCAAGCGATGGCACGCTTGTGTGACTTTATAACTTTTAGAAGGCGGGCCTTTTCATCATCTTTTAAGTCTTTAGCAATTATGACGGGTCATTTATCAGTTTCTTCCAAAAATGCATATTCAAAATGAGAAGGTAAATCCTTGAGCTCAAGCTCTGGAGGATCATCAATAGAAGATTTAATTATTTTAAGTTCCTCAAAATTAAGTTCTTTCGGAGGGAGAGGAGATGATGGATCATCATTTAATAACATCTCAAGTAGAATAATGTCTCCTTCCAGATCAAAGTCGGCATCATCAATTCCTGGTGGAATTGAATCACTTGTATGACAAGCTTTGATCTCTTCCAAAACGAAGTCACCTCCCTCAAAAGGAGTAAGAGAGGGGGAAGAAGTAGTAATGATAGGATCTTAAGACGGAGTAGGATTGCCACTCTTAGTACTATCCGAAAATCCAAGCACCTCTTGAGCATACTCCTCACATGTAACGTCTATGACATCGATTTGATTAACCGATTCATCATCATATATATAGGAGTATCTCGAAGTGTGCCCGACATTAAATGGTATGGCTTCATCATTGACTTGAAGAGTTAACTCTTCACCATGTACATCAATTAATGCTGGTGTCGTCCTCAAGAAAGGCCTCCCGAGAATGAGGGGAACCCAAGGATCGACATCATAATCAACGACAACAAAATCGGCCAGAAAATGAAACTTTCCTACTTTCACAAAGACATCTTCGGCAACACCAACCAGATAAGCAACCGATTGGTTTGCGAGTTCGAGAGTCATGCGAGTCGGAGTTAGTTCCGGGAGTGAAAGCTTCTTCCATACAGAAATAGGCATTAGATTAATGCTAGCGCCAAGATCGGCCAAGGCTAAGCACTCATCTAGCTCTGGAAAATCACAAGGAAATAGAAACTTGCCGGGATCTCCATTTAATGGAGTATTTGCCAATTCAAATAATTTCTCCTTATTACTAAGGAGACTCTTAAACGTAGAATCAAACTCATGCATATGAAGAAGAGAATCAGCAAAGCTAAGGTCAAAATGTAATCTTTGAAAGATTTGAAGGAACTTCAACATTTGATTATTAGCTTTCTCACGGAGCTTTTGGTCGTTAATCCTTGAAGGGTAAGGAAATGACGGTTTAGGATTAGGCTTTGGAGCAACATCGGGCTCTGGAATAGAAACTTGAATAACCGAAGGTTGGACGTGTGCGGTACTTCCTAAATTTATAGTTTGCACCTTGTCCTTTGTCGCCTCCGGTTCACGTCCCGCTTCCTTCGAAAGAGGAGAAGAAGTAGGTGGAATTGTAGACCCATCATAAGAAACACCACTTCCGGTAGTTATAGCTTTTAATTCACCTCTCGGGTTAGCTACGGTATCACTAGGAAGTGATCCCAAACCCGAGGGACTTTGCCTCTGTATCGTAAGATTATTTAACATGTTCCTTATCTGATTATTTTGATTTTCTAACTTATTGGTTTTTGTCTCAATAGAGGAAAATTGATTTGTAAAAGAAGATTTGAATTCATTCCGCAATTCCGACTTCATATTACTCATTTGAGTTTGCATGGATCTCAAAGTAGCTTCATTACTTTTCATGTAGTTCGATAACTCATTCGAAGGTCCAACTTGAGCTTGATTATTCGGGGCTTGATAATTTGGAGCTTGATAATTGTTGTTTCCTATATTGAAGTTCTGCCCTCTTTGTTGATTGAATCCTTGATTGTTCGGAGCTTGATAATTCCTTGATTTTGATTGTACCAATTCTGGTTATAGTTCTGACTGTTCTACACATTCGGAGGAGGAAAACCGGGTGGTCCCATTTGGTTACTAGCACGATAATTTGGGTCTCCTTGAGGAAGGTATCCGTTACCTCCTTGATTGTAGGTCCCTACGGCTGCACAAGCATCAAAAGTGTTGCCACCGGTGGCAAGACACTCATAGTAGGGATGTGGTCCACCACAAGTCACACAAGTCTCTTCTAAGGCTTTCATGGTAGCTTGTTGAGTAGCCTTGTTCATAAGTACTAATTCCTTAACGATCTCGGTGAGAGCGGTAACATCCAGAGAAAGAGATGGAGAAGAAGTAGTAGAACTCACTTTTGAAACAATCGGTTTATTTCGTGAAATACGTACTTTCTATTTATTCTTAATGATCGTCAAAGCATCTCGAGGAGTACGGTTCAAAAGATTACCACCGGCAGCTGCATTTAAAGAATCTTGATCAGATTGTGTCAACGCATTGTAAAACGTGTCAATTTGATGCAATTCTGAAAAACCGTGGTGTGGGCATTTACGGAGGAGATCTTTAAATCGGTCCCATGCCTCGCTAAATGTTTCATCAAACCTCTGCTGAAAATTCGTGATGTCATTCTTGAGATTCGTAGGCTTCGAAAGAGGAAAGAAATAATTCACAAACTTAGAAACGAGATCTTCCCATGTATGGATAGAACGAGGGGGTTCTTTTTCAAGCCAAATATGGGCTGCCCCCTCAAGAGAAAATGGGAAAAGCATCAACTTGATAGCGTCATGTGGAACATTCTTGTACTTAAGCGAAGAAGTGATCTTGTTAAACCAACGAATATGAGAATGGGGATCGTCCCTCACAAAACCATGAAATTAACTCGAAGTTACTAGCATAAGTAACCCGACTTTTAACTTAAAATTTTTGGCAAGTATAGCGGGAATAACAATTGCATCTCTGTAACCCTCAGTGGGTGCTTGGAGTAATTCCGACATAGTACGCGTATCCGCCATAGTAGCAAAGGAAGTCTCTACAATGACTATTTGTTTGGAACATCTACGATTACGTCGCTTCGGAATCGTGGAAGATTCAACAATTAAATTTGATGAAGAGCGGGTGCGCATGCACTAAAAAAATCAAAATAAATCTAAAAGAAAAATATTTTTTAAATCGATAGTCAAAGGTGCACGGTAGCTCTCTAGAAAACGCACAAAGAAGCGAAGGAACGGGTAAGCGCGAAGCGTTTTAAAAACTTTCTCCTTTCGGGTCGAAGTTCGTAGGATCAACCCTCCTTATACCTCTCTTATAGTTTGTTAATCTAAAGGTAAGCCGATTAAACAATTGACAACACGGTTTCTTTTGTTGTTTTGCAAAAAAAATTTGGTACTTTCTATACTTTAGAAAAAGTATTGTTGGTGTTTTAATAAATCCAGAAAAATAAAATATTTTTGTATTTTTTAGATTTATATAAAAGAAAATGAAAAATAATAACGAAATGTAAAATATATATTCACAAAAAATGATAACTTCACGGGGAAGGGTCTTCAATGCACTAATCTTCAACTTCAACACGATAATCGTAACACACTTCCCCGGCAGCGGCGCCAAAAATTTGATTCGTCTTCAATTATAGTATAATATATAATATAAGCAACTTAGGCAAATCACTCTTGTGAAAGAGTAATCAGCTAATTACTAATAAAATATATTTTCGGTAAGTATAGATGAGAAAATTATCCTTAGGAAAGGATAAAGTTCAAATCGTTCCCGAGTCGTTTTCCTAACGAAACATGAATATTGAAAATCTTGTTTCGGTTCGTGATCGGGTGCTTGAATAATCGATATTTTAGATTTTGAATTCTAAATTTAATACGCAAAGGGAAAGCATAAAAAAGGCACGCTAATCTAGGAATTAAGGCAATTTAAAAATCCTAATGACATTTAAAACAATTAAAAACGAATTAATAACTAAAATTTACTAACGGATTAACTAAAAATGACAAATTAAAACTCTAAAAACTCAAATGAAAATTTCTTAAACTAAAATACATAAAACTATTTTTTAAATGACAGAAAATATTTTTTTTATTTTTTAAACTATTTAAAACTAATTTTTAAAACTAAATTAGACAAAAAAAATTAAACTAAAAATACTAAATTTAATCCTAAAAATTTATAAAAATTTCTAAAAATACTAGATACTATTTTTGAGGTTTACAAATAAAAACAGATTAAAAAGCTTCTACCAATAAGCTGTGAAAAATCAAATAAGCTGAATAACCTAAATCCTAAACTAATATAATGGATAAATGGTGCAAAGGTTTAATGAAAAAGACCCAAGGGCAGGATGGTTAATGCGTGTGTGTTGTGTGAGGGAGGTCATAAGTTCGAGTCCTATGACTGTCCCTTTTTGCTAAACATTTTTTTAATTTTCTTTTTGAAAAGAAACTAAAGATTAAGCAAAAATAAAAAACTTTATAAAAAGACTTAAAAGTAGAACTTATTTATAAGCTAGAATAAGCACAGATTGGTCTTAATAAAAACTATAAGATACTAAGCTAAAGTGTTTGGACTTTTGGACTCAATAAGCTAATAAGAAAACTAATAAGCTAAAAATAGACTTTAACCTAGACTTAACAAGCACTAAAGACTAAGATTAAGCAAACAAAATAAGCTGAAAAGCAACAAAAGTCATTACGACAGTTGACACCAAAAGACTTTTAAAGGACTTTTGACAAACTTTTTAAGCTAATTTTGAGACTAATTAGCACTAGGTAAAAAGCTGAAAGCTAAAAACAGATTAAGTCATATACTCTAATAATACAAATAAGCAGGAATTAAACAAACTTGATAAAGAAATAAGCTAGAAGAAGGGAAATGAAAATGACAGTCTTCACTACTATTTTTTTGGCTTTTTGAAAATAAATGACAACTTGAAGCTTAAATTTTAAGACTCTAAATCACTTTTAACAAACTAAAAACTTAAAACGGATTGAAACCATACTACACTAAGCTGATTTCAACAAAAATTAACCTAAGATTAGCTCAAATAAGGCCTTATTTGATCTGCAAACTTAGACTTTTAAGAAAAAGCAATGATCAAGCACTACTTGACTGTTTTTGATCGAAACACTTTAAAGGGTTTTCCTAAGGCTATAAACTTGAAACAGATGCAAAATGATGCACTAGAAACTAGTTTTGAGCACAAATAACACAACTCAAGTACACTTTTAAAGAACTAAACCACTAAGCAGTTTATAAACCATTTAAACAAGTGGATTTAGATTTTTTGATTAAACTAACTTCAAAACTTAACAAAGCTTATTCCTAACTTATGAAAACCAGCATATAGACCTTATTAGAGCTTATTAAAACTGATTTAGGAACCAAAAACAAGTTAAACATGGTTTTCCTATTTGAAAGTTCCTTATCCCAAACACCCCTTTAAGATTTGAAAAACAAAATTAAAGCTAAGACAAAACTAAATAAGCTCTGAATTGTCAAAACAGATGAAGTACTATGATTATTTATAACAAATAAGCAAAAACATTAAAAAAATAATCACTTAATAATAAGCTAAACTAATAAGCTATTTTGACTATTTTTGGACAGATTTTATGAAAACTCTAAGTAAACTAATATAAGCTATAAACTAGACACATTAAGCTATATTAAGAATGAATTAGCACAAATAAGCAGAGAATAAGCACAAATAAGCAGTTTAATAAGCTGAATAAGAAATTAAACTAAAATGAGTAAAAGTGAACATACCATGTCCTTTGCTCTAAACAAGGACTTAGAATGCTCTTAAGAGCTTATCTACTAGCTTCAGCTTATTTACATAAGCTGGTAAAGTCCCATAAGCCCTTCCAAGTCTGGCTTATCATCCTTATTAAAGATAAAACTGATTTTGAGGTTATTTAGGTGAAAGGCTTATTTAGTTAAGCCTTAGAGAGCTTAACTGAATAAGGAATAGCTTATAGAGTAACCAGAGAGCTTATAGCTTATTAAGTGAAATCCAAACTCATCTTAAACAATTTTGCTTAAAAGTAAAAATAGAATTCAATACACAATTTAAATGAAACTAGAATTTTATTAATTATAAAGAGATTACAAGCTTTAAAAAGGAAATTACATTAAAAATATTACAATAAGCTGGAAATAAGCTAAAGCTACACTAAAAGCTACTTAAAAACTAGATGATTCACTGTGTGATAGAGCCTCTTTATTTATAGTTAAGGAGAGAAGGATTCAGAAGGAGAGGAGTGTTCCCAATCATACAATCTTAGCCCTTGATTCATAACAAATCCTCAATCCACCGTTTTGTACCCTTGGATTGCCTCCACGTCTTCTTATCCAATGAGAGTGCTTGGTATTGCCAATGTGTCAAAGTAATGATGTTAGAGGCGCCACGTTGGTCTTCTAGAAGGGAGAGGACGTGTGGTGGATTGGTATTGATTTTACTCTGCTCTACTCGTTTGTAGTGTGTAAAAATAGGGAGGATGGATGAACAGTAACTCAAGGCGGGTTTTAATTGTTTGACTGGATCAGGGATTTGACTTGGGCTTTTATCTCTTTAATTATTTAGGCCAGGAATAAAATGGATTTGGACTTGATATTTTCATTTTAGGCTTATGATTTTGGACTAAAGTTAGTATTTATCAAATGTTAATGGGTTGACCTAGCCAATAAAACAGGTACGGGTTGGCTCATTAAAGATGAAAAATGTCCTTGGCTTTGTTTTCTTACGTTTTTCCAATCTCGTGCTCGGTTTTGTCCTTTTTGGCATTGATTTTGTCTTTTTGCGGATATCTGTTACCTGCACAATACAATTAACAAAACACACATATATAATGCATTTTTCATGTATTTTTTATCATTTAAGCTCGTTTTAATAAGGAAAATTGATATGTGGTTAAACACATATCATAAACGTAACAGGTTTTACAACTCCCTAGGCAGAGTAGCTAATCATTGCAGTGTAGTATAGCAAGGACTCGGGGGTTGTTATTGTTCTCTAGGGGAATAGGTTGGGAATGTTCTGATAGCCTATATTAGACATATAATAACCTAAGAATTTTTATCAAATGCAAAACTTATTTTACTATTATCACAATAATACGGGGAAATTTTTCGCTTTATTACATTACTTGCATTGTCAATATCTTATTATGCAAGGTAACTTGCATAACTAAAGTAGACAAGCTCACGCAACCTATCTATGGACATCCTGTCTTCATATATGTCAAGCAAACATCACAATATGTCAAGTCAATATCATCATATCCTTATTACAAAGTACATTATTCCTATAATGTACCATTCGCAATGTTATATCAAAATGGGCTTTAAACCTTTATCGTATACCTCTAAACCCTAATTCCATGAAGGTTTAATATCTAAAGTGAATGTACAAGCTACTAAAGCATATATATAAGTAATATAACATTTCATTTGAAATATAAACTCCCTCCGAGTCAAGTACAAGCTTTCAAAGCATAATGTACAAGTCATTAATGCATGATATCCAAAATAGCCATTTTACCTTTGTTTTCCTAAAGAATCTTGTACAATCCATCAAGTACAAGTTACAAGCAAGTCATATACTTCATTTTCAATCCATATTAATCCTCATTTCATGAAATTACAAGAAACCAAAGTCAGAAACCCTAACCCGAGTTAAATACTACACTATGACCTGTTTCTTCGTTTTTATCCATTTTAAACCTCAACCAATACTCAAATAAGTTGTAATAACTTATTTTACAATTATGTCAATCCTATTTTCATCATTATTTCATCATCTCATATCCTTTATACAAAAATTGAATTCGAGAAACCCTAAACGTACCTAAATGGATCATTCGACTCGTTTACTCATTTTTGACTGTTTTAATCCCGAACAATCAACCAAGAACCATTGTAAACTCATAATATGAGTTTACAATTCATTATCTATCTTCATTTTAGCAATAAACAAGAAATTGAACCTTAGAAAACCATAATAAACCCATTATAAGCCCTAATTCAACCCACGGCTTACTTTTTCTATTTTGACCTATTTTAGCTTAAACCATCACTCAATGTTCATTAATAATCCTTTATACAATGCCTAAGATCAATATTCTATCAACCTTGATCCATTATAACGAATTTATAAGCCAAGAAAAGTCAAGAAACCCTAACAGCCTATTGTGTGTGAACACCGGACCTTATTTACTCAATTTCGACCCATTTTGAACCACACCACTTGCTAATTTCCATTCTTGAGATCATGTATTACTCATTTCTTGATCAATGCCCATGAAATATTAGCCAAGAACTTGAATCAAGCCCTATGATACCAAAACAACCCCGACTAATTTTGGACTCATTTTAACCCGATTTTAAACTCCGCCCCATGTGCAAGAACCTCATGATAAGCCCATTAACCTTCCTAAGCAGCTTATGCACTTGCTATGAACATTATATACCCACAAATGAAGCTAACTGACCCCCCCCCCCTTTTTTTTGCATACAATCAAGCTGCGGCAGCCAACAAAGGTGTCCAACACCTTCAACCTAGCCTCTAGACCTCCACAACTGATTTCATAGCTTCAACACATCAACATATAGCCCTCACACATGTCTTGATCAGAATCATAAGCTACCTTAACCCCCTTGCCTTCATTCGAGTATAAATAGAGGCACAAAACCCTCATTACAACTCGCACCCACCTTCATCTTTCTATAACCCAATTGAGCAAACATTCTCTGCTCCATATGATCCTATGATCATCTAATAAGATCATACAAGCAAAGCTTTGAAGATTTAAAGCCCCGGGAACAAGATACAAGGCGTACGAGTGGAAATACTGCCCGAAACGACCCATTTCCACCATTTTTGCTCCTTGAAGCTCAAACCCAGGTTCTGGATGTTCTACTTCTGCTCCTACACCTTTATAATGTTCATATGATCCTAAATAAACTCTTGTTAAAATTTCATAACTCAATTCATGCTCAATTTCCATTTTGATCCAAAACCGTACACCCGAAACCCTAATTTCGTATTTTTCTTAAAACTAAATGTTATAATGGTGAAATGTTGTTATAATCTATCCTAGCATGCTTAACTAATGTTAAAATAACTACTTTATTGATTATTGAAGAAATTTGAACTTAAAACCCGCGCGTTTTCGTTTTAAAACCCTAATATGACCCGTTTTGCTTCCTAGCTTAACGAATCGTTATTTTTAACTTTCATTATGTTAAACCTTCATATTTTAGCTTATATTAATAAGCTATAATCATTTAGAAACTTAAAATAAGCTTGCATGGCAATTTGGACATGTTTTGTAAATATTATCCATGCAAGGGGTATATATCGTAACTTTCGGAAACTTATAACTAAAAGGACTAAAAATGTCATTTTATCAAAGTTATAACTACAGGGGTCTATTATGTCACTTTCCAAAGTACAAGGTTTACTTGGTATATCTTTTAAACTTGAAGGACCAAACTCGTAAAAGTGCAAACTCCGAGGGTATATTTTGCCACTTTTCAAACTCCAGGGTCTAAAATGTAACATTTTGAAAAAGTATAAAAATGTATTCAAAACATTACCTGACAAAACTTTAATTAACGCTTGTCGTGCTTAACATTTCCAGATATTGAATAAAACGCTTAAAACCGATCATCCGGAAGCTATATTGTACCACAATACTAGGGAGCTTCATATTAAGAGGTTTCATCTTGGTATTACGTTCTTGACGATTTGTGGGTTACGTATTTAATAGTCCCTAGCTCCTCAAACGTTTACTGAATGACTTCTGAATTATGATGGCCCGAACGGTGATACAATAATTCCAAACTTTCCAATCAAACTCATAACTCTTAAAACCAAAGTTCTAAAGTACAATCTTCCTAAGACTTGACATATTTATTCAGGTTGCGTGACGTGGCTGTTTACTTTATATTGGCTATATCCAACCTTCCCCGGGTAAGATTGTGATAAGGTCGTCAGCTTTCATTCTGAAATATTTATTGCATTTACCTATCAAGTGAAGTTCATAGCCCCGCTTTTACTTATTTACATGTTTTATAAACCCACGAGGGGAATACATGCTATAAATACAAATGTTTTCCAACTATATGCTATTGTGAGATTCATAACCTCGCCTTTACTTATTTTACATGTTTTATAAACCCGCGAGGGGGATACATGCTTATTACAAACTCTTTTACATACTCGTTTATCTTATAACAATGTGATTACTTTTCAAGGACTTAGTGAGTTCATAGCCTCACTTTTAATCTCTTTAATGTTTTCATAAACCCGTGAGGGGGATACATGCTATAAATTACGAATACAAGTGTTTTTCCAGATTATATGCTATCCTGATATACCATTATAACTAATGTCTAAGTTACTTTATGCCAAAAGTCCCTCATTATCATGGACCATTAATCACTTACGAGTGAACGCGAATATTGTGGATAGATCTATCGGGATTGACGAATCCTGTTTGTGTTAGCCGGATAGGTAACCAAACACACTATATTTGAATTTCATAGGTATATGGCAATTACCTACACCGAGGGCCATAATCTCTATATATATATATCACATCATTTTGGGTATATATATACACTAGTCAGTTTGTGTGCCATGAGCTTAGACCAGACAGGACCAATCAGACCAATCAGACCAATCAGATCAATCAGACCAAATAGACCAAACAAGACAATAACGCAGTAATACACTGTTATTATGATAATTGTATTCGTTGCAATCATTACTAATAACGGGTGTATAATAACAATACCATTTTCTATAATAATTGTGTTTATACAATTATTACACTATGACTTGTATTCAAACTGTTTATCAAACCTATGAATTTCACTCAACCATTGTGTTGACTTTTTAGCATGTTTATCTCAGGTAATTGAGCAACTTGCGGCACGGAGTGGCTTGGATCTGAAGATGGCTGAACAGTTATCATTCACACTTTATATTTTAGATTGTGGGACCTGCATTTTGTAAAAACTTTGATTATAATGAATGATAACTAAATTTTCCAAAAACGTCTCTTTTAAGTCGTTTTCTATGATGATGATTGTTGTATCCATGAACTAATACCCCATATTAGCTTCCGCTGCTATATTGTAAAAATGGGGGTGTTACAAGACACATCATAAGCATGAAAATAAAAGATATTATAGAGAGATAAATAGGGTTTTAGAGAGAGAAAGAGGTAGAAAGAAAAGTGGAAGATTACATAGAAGAAATAAGTAACCGACACCCTCCTAACAAGCTAAGAGGGTGGTATTTATACCCTAAGAGGGTATTGAGCCACTTGGGCTTTCTTTGGGCCGTGTCTAACACAAGTGGGCTTTAAGCTCGTAACTTAGGCCCAATTAGATTAAACTAATTCCCGTAAACTATGTTTTCCTATACAAGGCTCACGAATATTTAGTGACCATCACTTTACTAAAAACGAGGCTAACAATCTCCCCCTAAGGGGTGGTCATTGCACTTATGGCTTCACTTCTTGTGACATCTTGAATCTTAGAGCCTTGTGTTCTTGGTAATTCTTTTGAAGTTCCTTTTGCATGCTTGTGATCTTTGATTTTGATCTTTGACTTGATATCTTGATCTTTAGCTTTGAGATAAACTTGGATACTTTTTGACTGGAACACTTCTTACCAACATACTCATCCTTTGACATCACTTGAAGGCTGACAATCTTCCTCAACATAGACCTTGTGACTTGAAGCATTTGAAATCAATATACTGACGTTCTTGAGGAAGTTCCTTATTTTTATCAGAAGCTTGCGAAGTGAATCTTTCGAATTAGAAAGTCCTTCAAGTTTTGTTTAATGCCATTGAATTTATCCTTGAACTTTGAGAATGAGTATGTGGCCTTGACTGCGACTCAGCTGGAATATGGTGGAAACACCATCGACTTGTCCTGCATGTTTAAGTTAGAGATAAACAATAGATATGGATGAATATGTCTTTGTCATTTATTCGAATATGGTTGCAATAACCATGGTTCCTCGTTAATTAGTATAAATACTGCCTGTGATCAGGTAGAAATCAAAAGGATCTCCTTGATAGGGTTTTGCAGCTGTACTAGCTGTTCTCGTTACCAAAGCGTCTCAAAGCAGACAACACGGTAAGAGTGAATCTGTGAGTTACTGTCTCACTGATTGAGTCATCAATACGTGTTCAGTCGTCACATGCCCAGATGCCCTTTTGAGGCTGCCACAATGGATATGTGATCGAAAAACTTGTTTGAAAAATCAGTTGACATGTTAATGAATAAAGATTTTTAAACATATCGAAAGTTTTATGTTTTCAAAAAGCATCTGTCAATTCTCATTAATACACACATATTATATTTATGTCTGTGTTGGACTCTTGTACAACTTGTGTACTTGATGATGAACAACAAGTGTATATGGAATTGTGTCCTAATAAGATTTATTGATTGATCTCGTTGGCTCTAGACTCTCTAAGTGCACTTCTGTTATTTGGTGATCAAAAGCTGGAGCGCACTGCCACCTTTTCAATATCTACGATCTCGAAGTGAGAAAGTTGATAGAAGCGTGTTG
>BQNB010061843.1:5260-29313 GCA_026074375.1 Tanacetum coccineum
GTTTTGGTTATTGGTTGGTTTATATGTTCTCAGACACGACAGAGATGGATAACACACATGGTTGGATTAGAAAGATCTCAGGCAGAATCTGTTTGGCTTTCTAATGATATTCTTAAACGTTATATAGCTATTTTTGGGATTTAATTGAAAGAATTGATTACGAAGACGATTGTTTATCACTTATTTGACGATGAAGTAGAATTACTTAGGTATGTGTTCTTATCATATCTTAAACGGCTAGCAACATTTAAAGATAACTTGTTCGTGCTTATACGGTGTTGATGAAGACTTGCAAAATCTAGCAATGTGTGATCTACAAACTTTTGGTTCTCAATGCGCACATTTGCTATCACTTAAAGGAGTTACGTTGTAGTGCTTAGTGTCTCATTGAAGATGAGGATTTTGTCAAGAGATTGAGGTCTACTCATAATCAGCAGTATAAGTTTGAAGTCACGTGGATAGTACAAGATATAAGACACAAGTTTGGGTTATTCTACTTCAGCATCGAGTTTGTAATACTAAGTTTTCTTCATCAGTAATCATTACATAGAGCCAACAGAATTAGAGATTCAAGAGATGGTTAACATAATGGTTTCAAGGGAAGCATATGATAAAGTGTTTAACCATCTACATGCACCACTTGAGGAGAAGGTTTTGATTCTTACTATTGCTAAGTCATTATTACTACTAATAGTTTAAGTTTCTACTACTTGAATTCATTTATCTTATTATGCGTCATGGAGGGTAATTTGAGACATTGGAAAGCTTGGATATCAAGTGTGATATATGGTTTGTAGTTATAAAGATCAAAGTTACATATGTTCATAAGTCCCCTATTGGATTATGACAAAAAGGGGAAGATACTACAAAGATGATATCATATGATTTGCAACTTATTAAGTGTGGTGGCATGGTATGGAACAAGATGTTGAAGACTTCATTGTGTTAAAGAAGTATCAACATGTTCAAATGAAATCTTAAGTTAAGGGGAAGATTGAAGATTGTTTCATCATGGAAGATCAGATTTGAATATGTTTATGCGCTCAAGGTAAAGATTGCTACTATGGATCATCTTGGAATCAGATTATTGTTTGTTTTGTCAGCATCAAATAAGGGAAGATTGTTGGGATTTATTGATTTGATGATACAAAAACAATGATACAAAAGAATGAAACAACAAGGATCAAAGTTAACAATATGGAATTCTACAAAAGATAGGGGATTCTAAAAGATCTCCTTAAAAGATAAAGTTTAAAGATTAGGAAAAGATTTAGTTTCCTAATACAATTAAGATTCCTTTGTAAGTCTTATGGACTCTCTATATAAAGAGATCCCTAGACATAGTTTATGTGTGCACAAGTCAAGATGTAAATGTCTAGATTGGTTTAGCCTCAAGATCAAAGTGTCTTTGATCCTGTTACAATTAGGTAATCGTTCTATACTGATCATATATAATTGGGGCTTGTATGTAATGAAAAACCTTGTTAAATAACATTGTTCTTATTTATATTCCGCTGTGCAAATTGTTATCTTTGTTATTATATCCTAGATAAGCCTAGATCGAACTCCACACTATTTAACTTTCATTTTATAAACTATTTTACTATCATTTTATAAACTATTTTACTATAATTTTATAAACTATTCTACTATCACCTCATAAACAATTTTGCTCTTACTTATAAACTATGTCGCTATTATTTTTATAAACTAACTTGCCACCATCTTATAAACTATTTTCCTGTCATCTTATAAACCATTTTCTATCATCTTAAAAACCATGTTACTATCATCTTATAAATCATTTTGCTATTACCTTATGAACTATTTTATTACCATCACATAAACTATTTTACTATCTATGTACAAACTATTTTGCTATCGCCTTATAAACTATCTTACTGTTATTTCACAAACTATTTTGTTGTCATCCTATAAGCTACCTTGCTTTGACTTTATCAATTATTTTGTTACATTATAAAAATTATTTTGATACTACCTTATACATAACACTAGTTTGATGAAAATAAGGATTTCATCGTTAGTCCTCAATTATACATAGCCTGATCACCATATCTAATTCAGGAAGGATCATGCTATGTTGGGAGTAGTCACCTACAAATTGAGTCAAAAATCAAATTTTATACTTATATCCTCGAAAAGTAAAAAACAATTGTGTGCATGTTCATAAGATGTGTGTGTCACGAGAAATTATATTAGTAAATATAGTAACTAAGTAGACCTCTACACCACCATACTGCATAGAGTTGACATCATCTTATGCCAAATCTTAAGCCGAAAGGTCGAGACGCTAGTCACCCTAGGATAACTCCCCCCTTTTAACGAGTTGAATTTCCATTAAGAAATTTGCTGAACCCTCATTCAACATCGACATAACACCTTAGAACTTAGTATTTGTGATGCCATCATAGATATAGATTCGTTGTCTCTCTGGAAGGGCAAATTTTGCAGCTAAATCTCTACGCCGAAGGGAAGGGATAAACCACTAAGAGTTGAGCTTTGATCTAGACGATAAATTTGAATCTACTATCACAAATATAGGTGCTCAAGCAATTGGGGAAGATTATGTTGAGAATGAAAACCTTTGTGGTATAAACAAGGAGTTTGAGGCTCGTCCTGATGAGACCCTTTGTATTGAGGAAACGAAGTTGGTTACAACATTTTGGAGGAGTAAGAGAAATATTCCGCATCGAGTATTCGCACCTCTTCGTCAACACCATCCTGGCGGACAACTCAAACAGAATTTCAGGACAAAATTCTTTTAACACAGGGAGACTGTGATAACCCACATTTTTCAGGTCATTTTACGTCAATAAACCCAAAACTATTTATTTAGAACCTTTACGTATTTACTTTTACGTGAAACCGTTAAGTTATATCGCGTAAACTGAAAAACAACTTTAAACGTAAACCGGCATTAAACAGATATAAGTCTATGTCAAATTTGTGTCATATGACTTTTACGAATATAATTTATAAGTCTACCCATTTTATTTTAATATTTTTGCATAAACTATATAAACTTACATGATATTGCATGCATGTGTATATATAATTAACCAAAACTTCATCACATTTTTACATACACACATAACTACACCCTATACTATCAAAAACTACATAAAACCTCCTCCTAGCCTTTATATATTCGGCACACACAAGGAGAAGTAAAATAAAAGTGTTTTATCATTTAGAAACACCACCTTACCAAATTAATCCATAATCACATGTGAATAGTATGTGTTACTATTTCTGAAATTCCTCCCCCCCCCTCTATTCCCTCGTATTCCCTCCTTTATGACCCTTATGCACACTCAACTCCCAAAACAAGTCTTGCCTCATTTGATCATGCACATGCATGTGATACTATATTTTATCTTTTAACATGTCATTTTTAACACTATATAAACTAACACCTAACTAGTTCTCATATCCCTAGCAAAATTTAACACAAACTCTCCTTTCTCTCTCAATATAATCAGCCAAGTGGGAGTAGCAAGAAGAAAAATTATTTTGATAAGTTACAAGTATTTTCCAAGAAGTCTTAAAGGGTTTAGGTTAAAAATCAGAAAATATGTTGGTGCAACATTGACTATGATCTCCTTTATGTTTTAACGATGACAAATAAACATTCGTAAAATGTAAAATTAATAATGGTAGCTTAAATCTGCAAAACCGAATTTCACCATCTGGCGCGCTGGGCATGCATCAGCGCGTGGCCAACGCGCCACACGCGAAATTTGTTTTGTGGAATTAACAATTGTCGGCTTTCCTCTTACCCGACAGATGTTGATACTTCAATAAAGGTACGTACATGATAGTTGAACATTTAGGAAACTCCAATGTAGGTTTTAGACTTAGAGATGAGCAAAAAAAAACGATCCTCTTTTTTTCTATAAAATGCCAACTCCAATCTTTTTACACAAAACGCCTCTTGCCATGGCCGATCCTTTTTTACTAACAACTAGTTATGATCTTATTTTCAACATACCAACAAGAAAAAATAGTTATCATTTGACCTTAATACGGATATATGTTGATACTTATCACGTAAGGGTTGTACTCCCTTTAATTGGTCAAACCTTGTCAAAGGTCCACTTTGCATTAACGACATTTCTTTCCTGGTATGGGAAATGCTTTACTTAGATGCTATGCACTTAGCTTGTTTTGGCATTAAGATGTTTAGTATTCAAATCAATTGTTGATATCATTGATTAAAGTCTAAATGAATTATTAAGTTTGTGTTAGGTATTTGAAGTTTAATCATATTTGACTTTTCTTACTCCATTACCATTAAATGTGTTTACATATAGTTTACATTTGTATTCTCACAGTCAAGTCTTACACTTCTTCCAAACAATTCTTTAACCACTCTTTCTAATCAATTGTTAGCATTTTTACCCATACCAAGTGATTTCATATCATCCACACCACACTCTAAACATTTCTTCCTATAAACAATCTCACAATCACCAGATGCCAATCTTTCTCTCTTATTTGGACAATGTAAAATTAACCTTAATCAATCCTTTGATTTCATTATTATCTTCATGTTCATCTTCAAACCTTCATACACAAAAACCTTCACCAAATAAACCTCAAATCGTATTCCTCTATATACCAACTCCATTCTCATAATCAATGTTACTATCTTATAACTTGTTTTACTTTATGTTCCCTACATTCCAAATTATTTTATCCCATATCTTTTTAATACTGTCTCCACACATATTCACTACGTCACCCTTCTTCCCTAATGAATTCAGATTGGACACACTCACACACACTCTCATTCTTAACCCTTGATCAAGCCTTGTCACCAATCCAAGTTCCCACACTTTTTTTTAAAACCCTTGGATTGCTTCTTAAGCAAACATAACAAACACACTTTCTCTTCTACCCTTGATCAAGCCACCTCATCAATCCAAACTCCCTCACTCTTTTCTTAACCATTGGATTGATCTATCATCTCAAAACAAACAAACCTTTTACAAAACATTCATACTTCTCATCACCAGAAACAAGCACAACCTCACTCTCTACTTTGTTCTTGCACACTTAACCAAATAGTGTCGCTCTTCATATCCTCTGCCCTCTTGTTTCAAACTAAGATCTAAGAGGCTCTCTTTCTTTCCAATTATGTCACATCATGACAACTCATACACACCTCATACATTCTTATCCCACATGTGCTTAAAGTATTTGAAATTCAAATTTCAAATCCTCTCCCTTTCTCTCCAAGTAAAGAATATTCCAAGAATATTATCTTGTACCCTAACTAGCCATTTCTACTCTTTAGTTAGATCCTAACTAGGCTAGTTACACTTTGAGGAATACCCAAAATACCCCTTCTGATTATTCTTTTCTCTCTTTACTTTATCGGATAAGCAAAATGCTTTTAATACGGGATTCTGGGGCGCTGACGCGTGGGCAGCGCGCCTGAGGCGAATTGTTTTCCCTAAATTGGGACTCTTGGCCTATAAATACCCACCCTTGGCCTTTGTATTTCTCACTTCTTGTAAACATTCTTTCCTCTCTTTTCTCTTCTCTAATCCTTTAGGTCTAAACATCAAGTGTTCTTAAACTTCTCCTCTATCATCCATTGAAGAACACACATCTCCGCAAGAGAGCCACACATGTGCTTAATCTACACTTGTGTGTTTTATCGAGGGTCTTCTTTCTCATACCCTTTCTATTAGAATTGAGTCTCTAGGCTAGGTTAGGACTTGGTTCACCATCTATATTTTTATTCAATCGACTTGTAATGGAAACCTTGTATTCATTGGATCATGCCTAGATTATTGGGGATCTAGTTGGGTTTCTGATAAGCTTCCAAGGGGATGGATTTTAGAGTTCATAGGTTAACTCGAACCATGGGTTCTTAGGGGTGGATTTCGAAGGGCGGACTTCCATTGGTTGTAATCTTTTGTGTAATGCCCCCGTGCTTTGTTGAATCGGTGGGAGTTAAATTGTAATTACGGTTTGTAGGTTCCACCATAAGGATTTATTTTAGGATTAGTAATAGGTCAGTGGATTTACACTAGCCGTACGAAGGGGGACCTAAACCACCTTCCCGAACCAGTATTTATCGTGGTGTCTCTTCTTCTCTCTTCTTCTTTCTATCTACTTATTGTTCTCATTGCAAAGTAGATTAATGCACCACTCGGCTCTTTCGAGACTTGAAGTTTTATAAACTTAAAAGAAATCTAGAAAACTGTATTCACCCCTTCCTTTACGGTTCTACAATTGGTATCAGAGCAGCTTACTAAAGTTTTTAAGCGTTAAAACCTTCCTGAGAAGTCGTTTGAAGTTGAAAACTTCTTTTTCAAAAAATTTGAAATCCTAACTCCTATTTTTGAAAAAGTTGAGAAAACATCCATGGCTCAAGAGAACTACGTCGAGGGGTGTTCTATGCAAAGAAAACATTTGCTAGAACCAAATGGCTTTTAATTTTGGAAAGCCCGCTTTGAGACTTATATTAAGTCCAAAGATATCGACTTGTGGGAAGTCATCCAAAATGGCGATTTTTACTTTGAGGTTGAAGACGAATAAATGAAGTTAATGAAGGAAACGTCGTACAAGCTTCTGAAGAATGAGTAAAAGAAACAACTAGGCAAGAATAACGAATCCAAGATAACTCTTTACAATGCCTTACCACGTAAGGAATATGAACGAGTTTTCATGTGTAAAACCGCCAAGGAGGTTTGGCATACACTCATCATCACTCACCAAGGCAATTCACAAGTCAAGAATTGCACAAGATTGGACCTTCTCAATCAAGAATACGAGAGAAGAGTTCTCAATCTCAAATGAAGAAACTATTGATAGCAGCTTCACAAGATTTAATGCTATCGTAACTAGTCTCAAATTGTTAGATCCGGACTATTCTATTAAGAATCATGTTAGAAAGTTTCTTCGTGCTCTTCCATTAAAATGGATAGCGAAGGTGATGGCCATTGAAGAAGCCAAAGACTTGGCCACTCTTCCTCTTGATGAGCTAAATGGTAACCTTAAGGTATATTAAATGGTTTTGAATATATGGGGCGTAGTTCGAAAAACACAAGGAAAGGTCAAGTCTTTAGCTCTTATAGCTAAAGTCACTAGGGAGCAAACTAGTGATGATAACGATAGTCAATGAGGAAGTGACGAAGACATTAATGAAGAAGAAGCCGAGGCATTCAATTTATTGTCTAGGAACTTCACAAAGGTAGATCGGTTAGAAGGCGATTTCGAGTGTTATGGCGGAGGGAGGGAATTCAGTTTGGTAAAGGCCGTGGTAATAGCTTCGAGGACAAAGGTGGTGAAAGTTCAAAGAAAAAGGGAGCATGCTACAATTGCGGAATAGAAGGCCACTTTGCTAGTGAGTATAGAAAGACAAAGGAGAATAAGGCTTTTATGAGAGGAGCATGGAGTGATAGTAAAGACGGCGATGAACATCAAAACGACGCAACATGTCTCATGGCGATTGACTCTCAAGAGGTAGTATCCAAACCATCTAGCTCTAATATTGATTTTATTAATTATTGTGATTTGCAAAAAAGGAACTCCTAAATGTTTAACATAGTTTTGCTAAAACATGTGCAAAATTTAATGATAAATGAATCTCTGAAAAAGATGAATCACAACAATTCAAGCAAAATCAATGATCTTCAAATTGAAGTAAAGAAACTTGCAAATGATAAAGTGGTGGTTGAACCTTGCAAAACATGTGATGTATTCACCAAAGAGGTTGACTCTTTAAAATGTAATGTTTCAAAACTCCAGGATGAAGCATTGAATTTTTCAAAATTCAAAGAAAGTAGCATTGCTTTAGACGACATGCCTAAGTAGTCAAAAAATATCCCAAGATAAGGAAGGTCTTGGATTTTCTAAAAATGATAAAACCACTTTTGTAAGTCCAAACAAAATAATAGTGTTTGTAAAAGAGAGTCAAATCAGAAACTCTTCAAAAGGCTTTGTTAAACCCGTAGTACCTCAAACTCACTTTGCAAACACTCAAGGCTTTTGAGCATCCATTAGAACAGTGGATCACTCGAGCTCACATAATGGTCTTGGATACACACAACCTCGAGTTGCACTGACCTCTTTACCTCACACCAATATGAGGACCTTTAAATATCATCATGTTCGACGACATCTATGGCTAAACAACCATTCTTCAAGAAGAAGAAACTTTTACAACAACCGAAGGTCTTCGCATCATCAACCTAGCACCTTTAAAAGGAGAGAAAACTCCTACCCAAATCAAAGGCTAAAAACACATTGGAGCGTTGGACCAAACTTTCAAAAATCCCATGATTTTCAAAACAATCCTTGGTCTGCGTTCTCAAGGTACGGCCTACATAAACTATGTGCTTTACTATAAGACCCAAGAATGGTTAACTTTGGAACCATATTTGCTAACCATAATGGACCCATAAAACAATGGGTACCACGACCATGAATTCATATTTTCTTGTAGGTGTGTCTTAAATGTGATCTACTACTGGACGATTGGATTATGGATAGTGGTTCCACTAAGCACATGACCGGGAATAAAATATTGTTTGCTTCATACAAGGCGTATGATGGTGGACATGTCATATTTGGGAGCAACCTAAAAGGCAAGGTCATCGATGGAGGTAATATTACTCATGACTCCATTACAATTACCAATGTTGAGCATGTTAATGGTCTAACTTTTAACTTGATTTACGCGAGGCAATTATTGTGATGCTGATTGATAGAAAAGCTTACTAAAGTAGATTGTTGCTATAATAAAAATGGAAAAACACTAGTAAAGCTCATGGAGAAACAATATCTATACTTGCAAAATAGGGAGATACCTCCAAAAAACAAATTTGTCTTGCTCTGCGGTGGTTAACTCAGATGCTTTAGCATAGGAGGTTGGTCATGCCAATATGAGGGGGGGGGGGGGGGTTTTTTTTTTTTAGTTTAAATACCTGAGCTTCCAGCGATGCTAGTAAGGAACCTACCAAAGTTGAGATTTGAAAGAAACTTTTGTAATACATGTAGTTTAGGGAGTCAAGGTAATGCAAACAATGGGACTAGGAATGAAGTGTCAACTAGTAGGGTTTTAGAGTTGTTACACTTAGATTTGTGTGGTCCATCTCCATTCAAAGTTACAGAGGCAACTTCTATACTTTAATGATTGTTGATGATCATTTAAACTACACTTGGGTTGTGTTTGTAGAGTCTAAGGATGATGTCTTAAAAAAGTTCAAAATATTGTGTAAAAAGCTAGAAAACCTACATGATTGTTCTATGTTTCAGTTATAACAAATCATAGTAGTGAATTTGATAAAATCCAATTTGGGAGCTTTTGTGTACAACATGGAATGTCTTATAACTTGTCAGGCCCATTCACTTCTCAATCAAGTGAGATTGTTGAAAGAACACATCGCAAGTTAAGAAAGATGAGTCGTGCTATGTTAGACGAACAATCCATTCTACAAAAGTTTTGGTGTCAAGCAATAGATACGACAACATACATATTTAATAGGGTTTATATTAAAAAATTCATTAACAAAACACCCTACGAGATCCTTAGAAATAGGAAGCCGTCATTAGAGTACTTTAGGGTCTTTGGTTGTAATGTATTTATACTTAACACTAAGGTACATCTCACCAAGTTTGACCTAAATTCATACAAAGATGTGTTTCTAAGATACTCTCAAACTAGTAAAGCATACATAGTGCTTAACAAGGAAACAATGAGAATTGAGGAATCTCTCAATGTTACCTTTGATGAGAGTTTGCTCATGCCCAAGCATCTTCTTCAGTAGAAGATAATAAGATTGATAAACCCATAGTTTAAGATCTTAATGGGTCGCCATCATTAAAAGTTAATGTTTCAGATGAAGGCTATCCTAAGAGTCTAAAAGAAGCTAGAGGTCACCCAATAGAATAAGTAATTGGAGAGTTAAATGAAACGACACTTAGATCTAAGTCTAAACAAGCTTAGAATTTTCGCATGACATTTTTCAAAGTCCACACGAGTCTATTTCATGGTTGACATGCGCCATAGGATATTTATTTGAGTGTGTGACGGGTCAAAAATAAGAGTAGAAGTCTAGAGGTCGTTTGCAAACCCTTTTTAGAAATAATTGTGCTCTTAAAGCTTATGTGCTTATGTGCTATGTGCTAGGACTTATGTGAAAGGCATGGAAGTGAAGCAACATTGTTGTTTTAACAAGATGAAGGATAGATGTCAATGAATTATTCAAACTATGGTTGACATTATCTCAAACTCTACATGTCAAACTATGTGCTATGAATAAGAAATTTGCTCTACATCTTGTCAATTTTGTAATAATCATCGCCTCACATATATAAATGTGTGAAATCGACTTATTCACTACATTGCATGCTCTATTCCCCATGATAGACACGAGAGATTCATTAGACAAATTCATTGACAAAATCACTTTGCATCACAACTCATCCTTGTGTTGAAAAGGTTGCATTTATGTCAACTTGTTCATTTTATATGAACTTAATGTATATATGTAGGAACTAAGACATAAAACTAGATCATTCAATTTCAACTAAACCTCTCAAATCTCCAAAGCATAATTTTCTTCCCAATAGAGTACTTTACTTACAAAAGACATAACTACCTTAAACTTTAAGGAAAATAAAAGTACCAAAGCTTTGTTATCCAATGGTTATTAACCTTTTTCAATTCACACCTAACTCCTTGTATTTCACTATAAAAGCACTTGAATATAAGCATACTCATGATCCCACATTGTGTTAATCTACCTTTTCATTAAGAATATGACTTCAAAATATTTCAGGAAATGGATTGATTGCCAATACCACATTAGCCCCTACAAACCTTTTAAAAATCGCCTTTATCTTGAAGGTCGTCATTACGACAAAATTTTCATATTCGCCACTAGCCTAAAACAACCCTTTACTCATGTAAACTGCCTCTCACTTGTGAATCTACCATTATCCATTTACCCCATCACATTCAAGAATTTCACCATAATTATTATTTTGATAGAATTACAACTTCTCTATGCTTCCATAGCATGGTTATAACTTCCCTCAGTGACTTCGACAAGATCTTAAACATATCATCCACTAGAACTTTATTCTATTGCATGTCAACTAGTACCCTTAACTTTAAGAAAATTAGATTCTATCACTCTAGCTCAACCTTAACTAACCCCCCAATAAATGGTGCTCTTGTTCAAAATGTAATCCTAAAAGAACAATTTCATTGTCAAATTATCCCCTCACCTACTTGGGATAAGTCAAAACTTCACGATCACTTGAAACCTTAGGCTGAAGTCTTGCTTACAAATGTGTTCGTAGAGATTAAAGAAAGGAAAGAATTTTCCATCATTGTTGGATATATGCTCTTTTGCATTGAAACACACACTCCATTTAACTTTGCCTATTTTCTGGCAAAGAGAATGGATGGATTAGAATTCAACAAAGACCCAATTCCATTTTCTAGGATCATAACAAGACTTGCTGAGTTCATCAAGAATTAACACCCAAAGGATTCCTCTAGAATATCAGAAGTGGATGATGTACTCCTAATGTCGACCCCCTTCACAATGGACTCAATTGACTTCTAAAAGAGCAGCATGGTAGTTGAATAAGATCTTGTTTATATTGTTAAATGTAATTGGTGATTTCTACTAAAATATGACTAAGCAATATAACTTACTTACTTGAAATAATTTGTGCCTTGCTTGCGTGTTTATTACCTTTATTATGCTCAACAAAAAGTAATTAAAGTCATGAATATCTATACATATAAATGTTAAAATATGTATATGAATATATGTAACAATGTACAAAGTTACAATCATCTATATTTGTACTCATCCTTGTTCACAAGATTCCATTTGGTAAGCTAACCCATGTTAGACTTGCATATGTGTATATGTTTGTTTCTTGTATTATTTTATGTTTGCTTATTGCTAGTTGTAGCCAAAAACACTTTTGAAGGTAATGCTCTTGACCCATGGATCCCCACCTTTGAACAAAGGGGAGCAACGATCTAGGGGGATCACGTACAATGATATCTATACTCTCTTCTACAAAGATATCAACCTTCCATTAAAAGACCAAGATCCCACCTTTTTGATTTGACAAAAGGGGAGTAGGAAAGCAAAGCTAAAGAGAAGTTTATGATCGAGAGATGAGAAGGCAATAACAGAAGAAGCAAAGAGCAATAGCGTACATGGGAGTAGACAATATATGTAAGACTCATAAGGTGAAGACAATTTTCAAGCTTCACCAAATTACAAAATCCAAGATCAAAAGACGCGAATTTGATAAAACTAATGATCTTCATCTTCGCTACGTTTGTAATTTATTTGCTTTCTAAAATTTTATTTGTCATCATCAAAAGAGGGAGAGATTGTTGGTGCAACATTTGGACTAGGAACTCTTGTATGTTTTAACGCAATGTACAAATAAAACATTCGCAAACATAAAATCCACAGACGGTTTAATCTTAAATCACAAAAACCGGATTTCACCATTTCTGTGCTGCAAGTGGGAACACATCCGCTCGTGGTAGCGTGCGACCACGCGAAATCTGTTTTGCGGAATTTAACACGCTTGTCGCTTTCCTATTACTCGAACAAGGTGAAAACTTCAATAAAGGTATGTACATGATACTTGAGCATTGGGAACACTCCAAAATGAGGTTTAGACTTAGAGAGGAGCAAAGTACGAAATCCTGCATTTTTTATTAAAATGCCAACTTAAATCTTTTATCAAGTGCCTCTAGCCAAGGCCGAGACTTCTTTCTAAACTTAATATGATCATATTTTCAACATACCAACTAGAAAAAATAATCATTTGACCTTAATCCGGATATACGTTTGTTCCTAATCACCCGTAAGGGGTTTTACTCCCTTATTGGTCAAACTAAGTCAAAGGTTACTTTGCGTAAACGCATCCCTTCCCGTTATGGGATATGCTTTATTTAAGATGCAAAGCACATTGATTTGTTTGCTCAAGATGATTAGTGTTTAAATCCATTGTTGTTATCAATGGATTTAGAGTCTTAAAATGACTAATTGAGTTTGTTGGTATTGAGAAGTTAATCATATTTTGACTTTGTCGTACTTCCTTTACCATTAAATGTTTTTCACCAAACTCAGGTGTATTTCTACAACATGTCATGTCCATACTTCGTCATATCAATCTTCACCCACTCTTTCTATCACTTGTTTATCCTTTTACCCATCAAGTGATTACATCTCTTATATACACACTTCCAAACATCGTCTTCTATAAACAATCCCACAATCACATTTGCCCACTCTTTCCTCTCTTATTGGAAATGTACCTAAATCAATCCTTTAATTTCATCCTTATCTTCATTTCCATCTTCATCTTCAAACCTTTATACACATAAACCTTCACCAAATAAACTTCAAATCTTATCCCCCATATGCCAACTCACATTCCTTACAACAATGTTATATTCATTTGTACCTTGTATTCGTTCGTCTAGGTTCCCTACATTCCAAAAAATATATCCGATATCTTTTCAAAACATTTTCCACCATACATTTACTATTCACCTTCTTCCCTAATGAATTTAAATTACACACACTCTCATCTTAACCCTTGATCAAACCATGCCACAAATCCAAGTTCCCACACTTTCTTCTCAACCCTTGTATTGCTTCTTAAACAAACACAAAAAAACCCACTCTCTCTTCTACCCTTGATCAAGCCACCTCATCAATCCAAACTCCACTACTCTCTTCTCAACCATTGGGTTAATCTCTCATCTTAAACAAACACAACCTCTCTTACAAACATTCACTTCTCATTGACATAACAAGCATACCTCTCTCTCTACCCTTGATCTTGCCACTTAACCAAGTGTCCTCTTCACATCCTTACCTTCCATTTCAAACTAAGACCAAGAGGCTCCCTTCTATCACATCATGTCACATCATGACAACTCATATATACCTCATATATTCTTATCCAACATGTGCTTAAAGTATTTTAAATTCAAATCTTAAATCTTCCCCTCTTTCTCTCCAAGCAAAGAATATTCTAAGAATATTCTCTTGTACTCTAACTAGCCATTTCTACTCTTTAGTTGCATTCCAACTAGGCTAGTTACACTTTGAGGAATACCTAAAATACCCCTTCCGGTAATTCTTTTGTCTCTTTACTTTATCGGATAAGCAAAACGCTTTTAATACTTCACAAACATTTTATCAAATGGCTATTTGAGTTGGTTGGCCTTTAGTATAAGAATCACTGAAAGGTCATAACATGAAGTACAATTGAGGGTTTAACAAGTGCGGGTATTTAAAACGCCAAAGTCCTAAGGAAAAACAACTATGAGATTCTGGCGCGCTGGCTACACGCTGACGCGTGGACAGCTCGCCAGAGGCGAATTGTTTTTCCCAAATTAGGACTCTTGGCCTATACATACCCGCCTTTGGCCTTTGTATTCCTCACCTCTTGCAAACATTCTTTCCTCTCTTTTCTCTTCTCTAATCCTCTAAGTCTAAACATCAAGTGTTCTTAATCTTCTCTTTTATCATCCATGGAAGAACACACATCTCCGCAAGAGAGCCACACAAGTGCTTAATCCACACTTGTGTGTTTTGTCGAGGGTCTTCTTTCTCATACCCTTTTCTTTTAAAATCGAGTCTCTAGGCTAGGTTAGGACTTGGTTCACCATCTATATTTTTATTCAATCGAGTTGTAGGGGAAGTCTTGTATCCGTTGGATCAAGCCTAGATCATTGGGGATCTAGTTGGGGTTTTGCTAAGCTTCCAAGAGGAAGGATTTTAGAGTTCATAGGTTAAGTCGAACCATGAGTTCTTAGGGGTGGATTTATAGGGCAAAATACCGTAGGTAGTAACTCTTCTGTGTAAGCACCGAGCTTTGCTCAAAATCGATAGAGTTAAATTGTAATAGGGTTTGTAGTCCACCATAAAGATTATACTAGGAATAGTATCGATGTCGCGGATTCGCAACTAGACGTATGGAAGGACTAAAACCCCCTTCCCGAACCAGTATATATCGTGGTGTCTCTTCTTCTCTCTTCTTCTTTCTTTCTACTTATTGTTCTTAGTGCAAAGTAGATTAGTACACCACTCGGCTCTTTCGAGACTTGAAATTTTATAAACTTCAAAGAAGTCAAGAAAACCTTATTCACCTCCTGATGTGTGCTTAAACACGCATCATTTTAACCCTGTAAAACACTAATAAATGGACTAATAACCATAAAATATGAGTAATTACATTGCAAATATGTTTGGTTTGTGTTAGTATGTCTTGCAGGTACAAATGATTGAAAACGAAGCAAAAACGGTAATTTTTGGGTAACTTTCGATGACGTTTTCACGTTTATCGAGTTTCAAAAAACCCAGAAAAATCCATCGAGCATTCCAATGGAAAGAACACGAAATTACGAGTCCAACCCCCTTGCTATTTGGACCTTTCTTATTTGAACCCTGTCAAAGCTTAATTGAACTCTTTATTATATAAATGAACTAGACCAAAACAATAAAGGGTTAAAAGAAATACTAAACATATATATTACGATGAGCATCGCCAGCACAGCTGGTAAGGGTGTTAACCCTTGTGCTCATCACCTCTAAGACCTATTTCGAACCCCAGCATGGCTATGGCTGGGTATTATTCTCATAAGCCATGTGGCACTCTCTGAGTAATCCACGTGGTGACCCGACCCGACCCGACCCGATCCAGACCTGACGTTGACCCGGTGTTGACTTTCATTGACCACTGTTGACCGATGGTTGACTGGTGGTCTGGCGGTGGTTGATCGGTGGTCCGGCGGCGGAGCTATGATGGTTCGGCGGTGGCTAACGGTGGTTCACCACCATTGACCGTCGTTGACCACCGTTGACAGTGGCTCCGGCGATGGTTCTAGTGACGGTGATAGTGGACCTATAGACCACGTGACACCACTCATGTGGTAACACGTGGCACTGCTATAATATCTGCAGGTTCGGAGTTAGTTGGAGGCTCGGTTGTTGGCTCGGATGGCTCAAAAGGCTCGGTGGTTGGTTGGGATTGCCGATCCAACATATATAACTTCTAAAATGACACGTGGAGGCAAGTGATTGGTGGATCGAAGAATTTCCCAACTGTCAGTCCGAGGTTGTGTAGTAAAATACCCCTCAAGGGTTTGGGCTTTAAAAGGAAACGCATAGCAGCAGTTGGTGTGTGTAGTATTAGTTTTAGGATAGTTTTTCTCAAAATTTAGTATAGCTTATTTTAGTAGTAGTTCTAGCTTATTAGTATTTTGTAAAAGCTATTTCAGCTTATTAAGGGCTTATTGTAATTAACTCTTTTAGCTTATTAATGATGAAAATGGTGTCGATTTCTTATTTACTCGGCTTATTTCCTTCTTCTTTTCTTTTTTTTTCTTTTCGAGTATAAGCTTTTCATAGAGCTTATTTCTGTGCTTATTGACCGAGCTTATTATCAAATAAGTTGAAAAACTAATAAGCTATTTCCTAGTTTATTGGTTTTGTACACTTATTTCTAAATTTAGATCGATCTAATAAGCTTATTTATAAGTTTCTTTGACTTAGCTTATTTTCATTAAGAATTATTTTAGCTTACACTTTTTTAGCTTATATCTCTTAATCATATAAGCTTCTCACTACTTATTCGGGATTTGATTTCGAGATTAAATGGTTTCGAAATACGCATTGGCTTTTTTTTGGACCTTTTTCTCTTATTTTGCAACTCGAAAATGCTTTTTAGGAGCTTCTTCAATTTGCTTAACTTAATCTTATTGATTCGTTTGTTTCTTTTTTGAGCTTATTTATGAAACGAAAATAGTTGTTGTAAGAGACCTCTTTGTCTCGGCTTATTCACTTAAGTTTTCTTTCATAACAACTTAGTTTCATTTAGCTTATTTGCAAGTAGCTTAATTACTTTAGTTTTAAAAAAGTTTAATAGTGCTTTCTTAATCTAGTAGCTTATTTTTCTAGATCATTTCCTTAATCATACCCGTCTCCCGTTCACTTGTCAAAGTTGGACACCTTAGTTTCGGGTGGATTTTGATCTAATTTTCATAGCTTATTAATAGTGCTTATTATTGTTATTCTAACCTTTCTTGAGCTTTGTTTTGATGAAACCTTCTACACATGAGGCAAGGAGCTTAAGGGTTCATAACCTAATTTGATTTTCAAGTTTAGGGCTTTTCCTAGTTTTATTAAGCTTTCTAGTTGATAAAGTTTACAACTTTATTTACTATTTAGTAAGATAAAGCTTTTAAAAGAAATAAACTTGGAACTTTTACTAGTTTATGTAATCGGTTGGTTTTGTATTCGATTCGGTCCATCATTCGGTTCTATCCTCTTTCTCTTTTCAATACTAGTAGTTTAGATTTATTTAGCTTAAAATGATTATGTTTGCTTATTTGTTGATTAGTATGCTTAGTGAGTATATTTATTTAGGACTTGGTTAAGTGAGAAATTGTTTAGTGTTTTAAGTGTGATTATAAAAGTGGGAAAATATATTGATGTAGTTGATTTTTGGATGTCATAGATAGGTTTTGGTATGCGAGAGGCATAACCGTAAGAATTAATTAGGATTAATTTAGGTTTCGATTCTTGATAAAAAATATTTTCAATAAAAACCAATCGTTGTGAGAAGATAATTTATTTGAAAGATATTGATTCATCGATAAGGACTTAATATTAAATTCACACTTAAGGGATCTAATTATTTCACTTATCAAGCTTTATTTTATTATATATGTCTTTATATATATATATTATATATATATATATATTGTATATATCTATATATATATTATTTATATATATAGATATATATATACATGCTCTATATATAACATGCATATATATAATGCATTATATTATACATGCATATATATACATGCATGGTATTATACATATGTATATACATGCATGGATATATATGATGTATATATATGTATGTATATATATATGTATGTATATATATATATATTGCTTCGTTTATTTGCTTGTTTTATTGTTATCCTAGTGTATATAGTGTTTATTATTACATTCTTAGTTTTTAAATTAAAAAAACCAAAATATTTGTATCAAGCATCAAAAAAATTCCTTTGTGGATTGCAAATTAATCTCTGTTGGACACGACATCTTCGTTTATTTGCTTGCTTATGTTATTCTAGTGTTATAGTGTATTATTATTACATTCTTAGTTTTAAAATTAAAAAAACCAAAATATTTGTCAATCAAGCATCAAAAAAATACCTTTGTGGATTTCAAATTCATCTCTCGTTGAGACACGACATCCCCAAGTGGGAGTAGCAAGAAGAAAAATTATTTTGATAAGTTACAAGTATTTTCCAAGAAGACTTAAAGGGTTTAGGTTAAAAATCAAACGATATTTGGGGTTTGATACAAGTATTCTCATCGTCTCATCATACTAAGGTGCACAATTCATACATATTTTTATTTTGTATATTTTGTTCATATCATCTCATTCATGAAAATATATCACCACTAACTTTTGTGTTAAATAATTTTTTATAAGAAAACTAACAAACTTTCTAAATATGATATCGTAAAGAGTTTATAAAATGAATAATAAAATATATACATACACATAAACTATATATATTAGTCACTTTATAAATTACTTGTTGAAATAATTACTTTGTTGTTGAAATGGTTAATTATAAACTTAAACTAGTAAAGTTGTGTATTTTGTTTATATTCTTAATTTTATGTTATCTCTTGATAAATTGGTGGAATGGACTAGGTTAGTATTGATTTGTTATTGTGATGATAGATTGTGAAAATTGGTGGAAGGAAATAAGTTAGTATGGTGTTGAAATTTATGGGTGAATTAAAGTGGTAAAATAGAAAATATATAGTTGTTGTCCAGATTTTGTACCTAGGTTTTCGGACAGTAAATTTGGTACTAGATAGTCAAGGCCTTAAGAATATGATAGTAGACTTAAATACGAACGCTTGGATATAAGAGCGCAAAAATCAGACTTAAAACGAGTGAGATATGGCCATTTAAAGTTCGTATAAAAACTTGTAGATTCTCGGGCAAACTGTTTTGTGCACTTTCTGTCCAGATTACAAAAACGTGTTTTTGACCCGTTTCGGGTTTGAGTCGGGAAAAATTATATAAGATATTTCGTAGAGCTTGACTTTATGTAAAGATGTAATATTCGCCCGTTTCGTGAATCCTTATAACGACGAAGTTATGACATTTATAAACCTGGATCAGAATGTATATTGTATAAAAATAGGGTGCTGTTTGGATTTTAAAAAGAGGTTTTCGGGTGTTTTCGAGTCCGTTTGATTTATAAAATCCTTAAGAAATATTATAGTATAACTTAAATATTATTTATACACACCGTAATCTTTTTAAAATATTATTTAGTAAGCGAGATAGAATTTATTATATTGGTTACTTAAAAATAATATTAAAGTGTATAATGTCGGATAAAAATGATGAATTAGATGTAAACATTATTTTGACTTATAAAACTAAAACGCAAACTATTAGGTGGTGATATAATGTCATAAAAATATATTGCATCATTTCATTTTAGTTGCATAATTCTAAATCGACCAATATTTAATTAGGTTGCGTTCAGACTAGTTGTGACGTTTTTCCTTGCATGATATTCCCAAAATCAATACTTTCATTTAAGGTGAGTTGATAGCCACGTTTTAACTTGTTTTACAATTATTTTATAAATCTCGGGGTGAGATACATTGCTTGTTTTTACTCTCGATCGCAATTACATTTTAAATGATTCTGAACTAGCCTAAGTAGTGATAACCCATGTTGCCCGATTATCATGAACCGTTAATTACATTGTATAAGCGCGAGTGTTATAAATAGATCTATTGGGATTGACATCCCCATTCGGGTAAGTTAAGTGCTTACTAGTTTCGGAGGACCGAACTAACGGACGTATACCATGTCGGATTCTGGGTGTTTTGGGTTGAACACATGCCTGGGTATTTTTATTTGTGTATTAATTTATATGCAATCGTAATTATATTTTTTGGCGTTGTACTCATACAATAGCCATGCCCTGCTAAATCTTGCAACCCACATTTATTATAAATTTAAACATATGAACTCACCAACTTTATGTTGACATTTTTAAGCATGTATTTCTCAGGTATAACTCGTATGGACATATATGAAGTGCATTGGAGTCCGCATTTATCAAGACTATTTTCATAAATTTTCTCTTGAAATAAATCGTCCTCGATGTATTAAAAATTATCATTTTCTGGTGATGCAAATTCATAGGACCACTTGTTAAAACTTATTTATTTTTAAATGTATCAACGAGGATATCTTTTAAACGACTCATATTGAGGTCGTTCTCTTATATTTTGTTCTTGTGTATTATGAAGTAACACCCCCGATTACCTATTCCGCAGCCACATATTTTTGGGGTGTTACATAGCTAGACTGTTATGGCTACACCGTAGTCAATCATTATTTGGAAGAGAAACAAAGTTTAAGAAGAACTACGGCGTAGTTGACCCGTTAGGGCTACGCCGTATCTTTCAGCGTGATGTGGAAGTTTTGTGATGACGTCATAACTACGGCTTAGTTGGACCATTATGACTACGCAATAGCTTGGGAAGGAGAATGATGCCGAAAGTTGAAGAAATGTTCACGAAATATCCCCAGAATGTGCTTTAGTATTTTGATCATAACTCCTTCATACCAACTCCGATTTTGATTATTCAGGCGGCCACGGAAAGAGGAAAGAGATATCTACAACTTTCTAGTTATAAGTTATGGCGTAGCTACAACAGGGCAGATACGGCATAGCTATCTAAGCTACGGCGTAGTTCCACACTTATAACTATGTTGTAGCTCATTCGAAACCTATAAATAGAGGCCAAATTCTTCACTTTTCATCATCCTTCTTCCTCTTATCTTAGGGGACCAATAGAACCATCCACCACTTTTCAAAGGAGAATTCAGTTCCAATCATCTTCATTATTAGTCTTTCATCAAGTAAATTGTATCTAACTTAATGTTCAAATTACCCATGATTTTATACATTAATGCTTCTGTAATTTACAACATGTTTGGCTAAACACGTTTGTGTTAGCCTTGTAGTATTATGATTTATTAATTCTTTGTTTATTGATTTGTTCTCCTGTATAATTTATGTAGTATGCTTGTAGACCCTCGTATCCCTTACTAGGTTTTAAAATAAGGTTGAGTGTGTACTAGGTAGTATGTAACCATTTGAATCCTAGCATGCACGATTAATTATAAGATGACCATTCCTTAGTAGTTGTATGACCTATGCCCATTAGGCGCCCCTTTGTATGAGAACCTGGTTAGGAGTGCGAGGCATGCCAGTAGGTAACAACTTATTAGCATGAGGTGTTGTCTTCAGATCCTTACATCAATATGGTGTAAGCTTTTATTATGGCCTGTCTAGTCATGGTAAGAGGCGTGATCCACATTCGAATCTTTGGATAGCACTAAGAGCGTATCTCATAATTTAGTTAGAAGATTTAATCAATGTGAACTGAGAAAAGGTCAATTCCCTTTGTGGGTTTATTGTACTCAGGGATCACAGGTTAGGCAATGATGCGGTTTTAAGCCTAACGAATTTAGATGCATCTAGGAGAACGAACAAGTAAACATTGTACTATAGAGTTAGTTCATAAGAAAATAACTAGGTCAACATATTTTCTCCCTTAGATAAGTAATCTTCATTTCTATTCTCGTATTTATTTCTCTTACAAATTAATCATTAAATTGCTTTTAAAATACGTGACATTTAAAACTCAGATTCTAGACTGCCCGTTAACTCTTAGGAATGACCTCATATTTACCAATCCTATAATATACACGGCTAGGTACTCTGTCTGTTAGTGTGTTGTAGACCATAGGTAGTCGAGTTTTATAAATTTAAAGCTTGGTAATTAGTTAAACAAAATCATGCATCAACAGTCTCCCTAAGAAGTGGCTAAGCTTCTCACAAGGGTTAAGGAATGCAAACCACATTCAAACCCTAGAACTTGCTGACATCTATGGGAGGTTTGTCTATGAATAAGACCTGATCTCTAGGAGATACCCTGTGTCCAAAAAGGCCTAAATAAATGCACCCATATCAACTACTTTCTTTTCCAAAATGTTATTTAGGAATTTCAAGAGATGATAATGCTCTAAATATACATAAATATCCCCTCATGAATATGCTATTTATCTATATAATTATATAAATTATTACGTCTTTAGATACTTATTTTCGTAATAGTTGTTGCAGGAATAAACGATGCGAAGAGGATTGGAAAAGTAAAGAATTTTCGTTAGATGCGTTAACGGTCATTAAAAGGGAAGGACTTAAATAAAAAATAATGGATGTGAAGAATGTTCGTTAAGTGCGGCGTACTTGCTGAGCGGGCAAAAACAATTAATTCAAAGAGAAGTACGGCACACTTCTAAATAAGTATGGCGCACTTCTTACGTGCAGTTACAAATTTACTGCCATTATGCCTTGCATTGAAGTGTGACCGATCATATGCACCTCTACCCTTCTCTCCCACGTTTTGGGGGCATGTATTTAACAAACACCTTAGGCCTGGAGATTCATAGAACAACATACAAGAATTATCAAAGGAAGAATTTGAGGAGTCGGATGAACTAACATCAAGTTCTTCCTATCTCTACTATAATCACCATACTTAGACGAATTTTAGAGTTATTTTCTGGGTTGTTTAGCTACGGTGACAGGGTACTAGTGGGTCAGATTAGTTGCTTAGGGTATTATATAGTTTTCGTTTGGGAAAACTCGTGTAAACGCATTTGTGCTTGTGAACTTTGGCATAATCCTATTATCCTTTCTAATATGATTTCTACTAATTTTATGAAGTTCATTATGTGTTTCAAACCTGTGATCATGGAATAATCTCGTTATGTTTGTTTGGACGAAATGAAAAATGTGATATAAATATATGTTATGGATATATGCTTGTGATTATATAAATTGTATGCTTGATGTAGTTATGCTAAGATCATCGGTTATTTTTTGATTTATCATTGTAGTAGAATTGGGTCGAAATGCGCTATTGCTTTGATTGAATTTCACATTGTTTGTCTATGGCAATTCGGTGTTAACCTTGTGAGAATTGGTTAATAAAACTATGATCAACCTAAGTATAATTATGTCTAATGCCTAATCTCATGTCTAACGAACTTGATTAGGAGAAGTATGCTTATTATATTATCGACCACAAACCTATCTTTATGCAATTGATATCTTGAGAATTATAGGCCGAAAGGACTTCTTATCATATTGGGTAGATATTTGCTTGAATGATTACCCATCATCTCTTGCCTATATGTCTTGTTTTTACGTGCATCTCTATCCATGTATATGTCTATCTTCGTGTTTCTCAGCCTAAACAAACATGTTTTAATCATCTTGTTTCCAAAACCGATAGTTGGATTTATTGTCTTTTATAATAAAAAAAATCTAAGTATTTGGATAGGTGACAATCTAAAGATGTTTTTTTGCAAAATATGTAAATTTAGAGCACAACAATCCCGTGGAACGACCTGGTCTTACCGTTACTAAATTACAAATAAAAGGGTATACTTTTCCCGCATGTTAGTGATTTAATCGGATAAACTAGTAATTATAAAATTAAAGCTTTCGTAACACATCACGTATTTATACACACATTTTTATATACACGTTTTTATACACACATTTTTATCTACACGTTTTCATATACATGTTTTTATACACGCATTTTTATACACACATTTCTATACACACATTTTATACACACAATTTTATCCACACATTTTTATATACACGTTTTTATGCACACATTTTTATATACACATTTTTATATAGGTTTTTATATACACGTTTTTTTATATACATACATGTTTATAGACACGTTTTTATACACACATTTTATACACATTTTGATACACGTTTTTATAGACACATATTTATACACACATTTTTATATACACGTTTTTACACACACATTTTTATACACATT